>CM057003.1:127181194-127226578 GCA_029891345.1 Dryococelus australis
GCTAGTGCGTCATTATTAAGTAGATAACATTCCGCTGCAGTACAGACTTCTCGACTTCTGCTAGTGCGTCATTATTTACTTGAAAATATTCCGCTGCAGTACAGACTCGCCGACATCTGCTAGTGCGTCATTATTTACTAGAAAACATTCCGCTTCATTACAGACTTGCCGACTTCTGCAAGTGCGTCATTATTTTCTAGATAACATTCCGCTGGAGTACAGACTTCTCGACTTCTTATAGTGCGTCATTATTTACTAGAAAACATTCCGCTGCAGTACAGACTCGCCGACTTCTGCAAGTGCGTCATTATTTTCTAGATAACTTTCCGCTGGATTTGAGACTTCTCGACTTCTGCTGGTGCGTCATTATTTACTAGATAACATTCCGCTGCAATACAGAATCGCCGACTTCTGCTAGTGCGTCATTATTTACTAGATAACATTCCGCTGCAGTACAGACTCGCCGACTTCTGTTAGTGCGTCATTATTTTGTAATTTATACGGACCACCATAAGATAGGAATGTGTTTTCAACTAGAAGCAAAGAACTTGGATGTTGCTTCCCTAAATGCCACACTGTCTTGCGTCATTAATAATTAGATCTGTCCGACTTTGAAGAAGCGTTATAAAATTTGATTGCGGGTTACGAGCAATGCATTACTATGGGAGAATTCAATATAAAACTTCTTTCTAACACAAATGAAGCCAATAAGCTAGTAACTACCTTGTCGTGTATGAATATTACAGTCTGCCTGCTTGGCGCCACTAGCCACACAGCCTTAATTAACCTAATATTTACGTCTAAACACAAATTTATTTTGACGCATCGGCAGATCGCTATTCCAGGTATTTCAATTCATGATCTTATATTCCTATCATATAATCTGCATGCTCCTAAATTTAAGCCCAAAATAATTACTTATAAGATTTTAAAAATATCCATACTGACAAGTTGAACAGCGATGCGGCACTGATGCCATGACATGAAATAAACATGATTGATGCTCTGGGCGAGAAAATGTCCCGTTTCAGTCAGATGATCACATTTTGTACAACCAACAGGACGGTTCCACTTAGAATTAGACGGGTAACAAAACCACCTGATCCTTGGCTGACGAATGATATTGTTCAGCTGATGAGAAAGCATGACAATGCTTACTCCAGATATAAACGGGACATAAGAACCAATGTCCCTGCAGCTGACAGTTTCGATCAGTACAGGATGCTGCGCAACAAATGCACACAGTTGGCAAGGCGTGATGAAATGCTCTACTCACTCGACTCATTTGGTTCTTGCCGAACCTCTGGTGATTTTTGGAAAAGGCTACGTAACTTAGGGATCGGTAAATGTAAAACTAATATCAGCTCGCCTTTGAGCATTCATCCAGAAGATTCCAACAGTTACTTTGTACAGTCTTCATGTTGTAAACCGGTTGTAGGGGATATAACGGACACTACTCATATAAATCATAATGAAGTAGTGAATGAATCTCGAAGCAATTTATTCTATTTTTGACGTGTATCTCTAAAGGAAACTAAAAAAAGAGCAATAAGGCGCATAAAGTCTAAAGCAGAAGGATCAGGCTGTGTTAGTATTCGTTTCATTCTACAATAATGCACATTTTATTACCTGTCATTACAGATATTTTCAACGACTCGCTCCCGCTTCTTGGCAATATGCCATTGTGAAGCCACTTTCTAAGCGCACCAGTGTGACTACCTTAGACGATTTCCAGCCCATTATTTTACCAGCAGTGTACAAAACATTAGAATTCCTAGTACATCAACAAGTGTATAAATATGTGAACGACAACAAATTATTCGACAGTTACCAATCCGGATTCCGTACAGGACAAAGCACCTGCACTGCTCTTAAAGATATCGCAGACTCTATCAGAATGGCCATGAATAGAATTAATGTAACTATACTGGTTTTATTAGGTTCCAATAAAGCTTTTTATATGGTAAATCATGACATCATTCCGCAGGAACTTAACTATATTTTCATTTCTCAGATAATGTAATACAGTGAATGACTTCGTATATTCAAGGTCGTCATCAATGTGTAGTCATTGGTGGTAAAAAGTCGACATGGCAACCTATGCACTTAGGTGTACCTAAGGGTAGTGTGCTTGGGCCGCTTCTTTTTTCCTTATTTATAAATGACATATAATCGATGCTGAAACAATGTCGTCATTATTTATACGCGGTTGATCTCCAGTTGTATTCATCTGCTTCTCCGAACTTAATCAGCTCTTTACTTAAAGATATTAATAATAACCTTAAATCGGCACACCTTTGGTACAGCAGAAATAAGTTAAAATTGAACATTGCCAACACACAATGTTTATTAATCGCTTCTCGTAGAATTTTAAACGAATGTTGTAGGTTGACTTTCCCTGATATTGTGCTAACCGGTGAGATTATTCCTCTGATGAATAATGTGAAAACGTTAGGCTTTGTTTTCAATGAGACACTCTAATGTTCGGGTCACATAAACAATGTTTGTCGGAGATCATACGCTGTACAACATAATCTCTATAGGCTTAAGAAGTTTCTACCACTTAGAGCCAAATTAACATTGGTACAGTCGCTGATATTCCCTATTTTTTATTATTGTGACATGGTGTATGGAGACATCACGCAAAATTTGGCAGCCAAACTTCAACGCATACAAAATTCTTGTGTAAGAATTTGGTTCAACCTAAAATCATGTCATCACATGTCTCCTTACTTTAATAAACTAAACTGGTTACGTCTGGAAGAACGACGTCATATCCACAGTCTCACACTAGCGTACAAAATACTATCCTCGTATATGTTTACAACGCCAGAATACTTGCGCACTTGGCTGAAAACCTTGGAGGATTACCACACTATTAACACGAGTGCTAAAAATACACTCTGTTAAATATTCCAGCTCACAAAATCCAGGTATATGAAAATTCTTTCACCGTCTCTGTCGCACGAGTATGGAATAATTTATCCGTAGAAGTGAGGAACTCTATAACGCCAACAACTTTAAAAGCAGTGCTTCCAAGTATATTATGAATATGCGCCAATGACTCTATACACACGCATCAGTATTCCAAAGTATCTTTAATATGTTTTTCTTCTTAACTATTTGTATCCTTTATCGACACCTATTAATTTATATATTTACTTTGATCAATGTATAAATTCTTGCTGTCCGTTTGTCAATATATTTTAATGTGTTGCTGCTGAATTCCATTTTCAATACATGTAAGTTATTATTATAGATATCTTGATTTATTTTAAAGAGCTAAGATTCGATATATTGTTTTCCTCTCAGGTACTTTACAGGTTATTAACATTTATATTTATGATTGGTAATGCGAATTTTGAGACATATTTTGTGTTATTGTAGATCAGCATTATTGTGATATTTTAATTTTAGTTTCTTTAAACATTGCCTTGTCTCTATTCCTGCTCAAGATATGTACATAATATGAAACCACTGGTTTTTTTTCATATTGGCTACTTTTTGAACTTTCATATTTCTGTTTCGCCTGTAGCTAATGTAAGTATTTTTCTCGTTCTTTATGTTTACGTATGTGTATACTGAGTTATGCCTGGTTAAGAGTAAGAAAATGCATTGGAGCCTTTGCTTCGCCAGTGTAAATAAAGTCTAAATAATAATAATACATCGTATTTATTTGGCGCAGTTAGGGCATATCTGCATTCTCTTACACCGAACCATTTTTAGAATTTACGCATTCTTATTATAGTTTACAAGAAAAAAAATTGTTCTTGCAAATTAACAAACACTGCAGAAAAGCAAAATTCGTTACAAGACATTAACGGAACAAGTAACTAATACTAAACCGATACGTGCATATTTAAGTACTGAAAAATGTATAAATTTAAGTGGTGATTGTCAAGTTTAAACTAGTTCATATAACACTGATGATGAACTGGCAGGTAACAAAGAGACTAGTTGTTTGCAAGTGCGCTCCCGCGCTTATCACTGGATTTGAAAGAACAGGTGTAGATAGAAAAATGACGCAGGAAGTGTGTTGCCAACTAACAGACGTTATGAAGATTTTTTAAAAGATATAAACGCCTCATTACTGATGTGTTGCAGCTAAAAAAAATTCCCTGTTTTACAACTTAAGTATTGATGGGATAACAATTATTTGGAATAGTTTTTTTTGTGAGGCAGTGAACTGGAACAAAGCGTCTTGTTAATGCAACTCACTTGGCTTAAATATTATGTACTTTGTTTGAAGCAATATTTAAATGATTTTATAAAAATAAATTTACTGAAATTATGAACCTCGTAAACAATATTTCGTGCAATTTATTTTTAAACTTTCTTCTTTTACATGGGTTTGGAATCGGGAATATTTCTGTGTTATGTTTTATGCTACATTGATTAAAAAGCCAGTTATGTTTTCCTGTATTGATGGTTGTGTAGTGACAAGGATTGCGGCATCCTCTCTGAGATACAGCACTGGAGAGGATAGTTGCCACACTCTAACAAATAATTGGTAAATTACCTGACAAGTGTAAGGTAATATTCGCAAATTTGGGAGGCAACATAGTTTTCCTTACATGTAAGGTAAATTACCGCACTCTTGAGTAAAATTCACGTAATGGTAGTGAAAATCCCACACACGAATGGGAAAATCCCGCACTAGAATGGGAAAATCCCGCACTTGAATGGGGAAATCCCACACACGAATGGAAAAATTACCTTACGACGTCGGGATCTCCTAGTCGATTTGCAACTATTTGATAATTGTATAATATATATTTTCTATATTAAAGTTAATTTTTATTGTCTAATCATACAATATGTCCAACATGGCTCTTTATATGTATGGTATAATAACTGCACTCTGGAGTAAAATTCACGTACATAGCGGTGGATGGGCAAATGACGTCACGACGTGTGCATCTCTTCAGCATTGTCTAACAGCTAAGTGGGAGGACGGGCAGAATAACCAATTCTCTAACACACTAACAGTCACTCCTTACCTCGCGTCGTTGTCGTCGTGGTGTAATGGATAATGCATCGGCCTACCGTGACAGAGGCCATGGCTCGCGCCCACCCAACAGCAATTGTTGAGGATCCTATAGTTGGGGCCTCCGTCACCCTTCGCCAGAGGATTTAGGCAATAAAAAATTAACAGTACTAATACCCCGCCTAAATAGGAAAATATATTTACTATTCAATATAGTTAATGTTACATTACATGTACGAGATTTCCCCCCACTATTGTCAGGTATGTTTCCTTAAGTTTAGTGAATAATACCGTACTTTTTATGTAAATTTACTCCACATTAGAATGTTATTCTAGCTCACACGTAACGGAATTTTACCTAAAATTTTGTACAGTGGTGTTGCGAGCCGGCGTAGGACAAAAATCAAACAATCTTGTGCACATTTGCAGTTAAGTCGAACAAACTTGTGCACATTTGCAGTTAAGTCGAACAAACTTGTGCACATTTGCAGTTAAGTCGAACAAACTTGTGCACATTTGCAGTTAAGTCGAACAATCTTGTGCACACTTGTAGTTAAGTCGAACAATCTTGTGCACACTTGTAGTTAAGTCAAAGAAGCTTGTGCACACTTGTAGTTAAGTCAAACAAGCTTGTGCATATTTGTTGTTAAGTCTAACGAGCTTGTGCAGATTTGCAGTTAAGTCTAATGCGAGATAACACGGATTTTGCAATTATATGTTTATTTATTAATATAAGTAGTTGAATTTGGTGCGTTTAGACACAACGTACTTTACTAAGGCCACTCTGAGATCTGAGTGGCAATCTACGTCATCCCGACTCGGCAGTCTTCGGCGTTTCAGAAATATGAGCGAGAAGCAAGTCATATAGGAGGAAACGGGTAGATTGGGCTTTGAGGCTGCTGTGCTATAACACTACAGCTATTAAAGACAAAGTGCAAAGAATTTGATATTAGAATACTGTTAGTGTGATCGAGCGTTTTTTACAGTTACTATCTGTAACTTAGTTTTAATACAATTAGAATACTGTTAGTGTGATCGAGCGTTTTTTACAGTTACTATCTGTAACTTAGTTTTAAAACAACTAGATAATATTAAAGTTTGCAAAAGTAGTTTACTGCTGTAAAACTGTGGATATTTGAAAATGAAAATCTGATTAAACACTGGCATTAATGATGTGACTGCGGTAACGCAATAGCTAGCGCATTAGCATCCAACCAAGGCGAACTGTATTCGACTACCGGCAGGGTCTCTCTCGTATTTTCGCACGTGGGAATCGTGCAGGACGATACCGCTGTTCGGAGTGTTTTCTCAGGGGTATCTCGTTTCCCCCACCCTTGTATTCCAGCGGTTCCCCCTCATCCCCTCTCAAAACCTCAGAGACGCTCTGTCCTCTCCAATATCCACATGAATCCATGTTCAGCTTGCGAACATCACAGTTCGCGAAGGCAGAGTCTATGTTGAATATGTTTGCAAGAGATAAACACCGGAAAGCATATTCCACCTTCAGTCTATGGAACAAGCCGGCGTTTGTACATGCATGTTCGTTCGTTTTGAAATTATTGTAACACAAATTCAATTTACAGTATACTTGAGACATGAGGTTAGAATTTTCAACGGTCTTCTCCCTAGAGCGGTTGGTGAGAGAGAGAGAGTGAGAGATAGAGAGAGGGGATGCACTATGGTGCGAGCGCCGGGCCACTGTTCATATACAGCTTAGTGTAAGTGAGGATTGGCGCTTGGTGTAGAGAGCAGCGGAAATGTCTATCCTGCTGAACTCCTTTTTCACACAACTGATATCATTCATAATTGCGCATCTAACAAATAGGAACAGAAAATTAAGTTCGTACATTTATTTTTTAATAAATTTTAATTTCTTTTTACTTTTTATAAAGCAAATCACATGACATAGCAGCTTGTATTAGTGTGGCATACTGCCGAAGTGAAGGTTTATGTGAGTGAGACGACGTGGATAGATCAGCAAGGGTCCGGGCGTGGATGGCGCGATATATCGCTGCTGCTGAGGGAGACACGGTTTGTTTAAATGTGAGTTGCGTGTGACAAGTATGTTAATTGCGTTTTTACCAATCACTTATATCCTTGCTTGTAAAATATTTTTTTGTAAATGGTTAATATTTAATTTAATGTGGTTCGCTTTTCTTTAATGTGAAATGAGATTAGTTTAATTGAGTTTACATTGTGTTTAAGTGGAAGTCGTAGGTTTTCATTGTGTTTAAGTGGAAGTCGTAGGTTTTCATTGTGTTTAAGTGGAAGTCGTAGGTTTTCATTGTGTTTAAGTGGAAGTCGTAGGTTTTCATTGTGTTTAAGCGGAAGTCGTAAGTTTTCGAGGTGGCTCTATTTGGAATTTTAAGTGAGCATTGTAATTGTTGTTGGTGATAAATGACATATTGCTAGGGAAAACGCTATACAGAGCGGTATAGTATATTGGGGATTTATTTATATTTTGAACTTCTGGTTCGCAGATTTTGGCGTGTGATTGTATTTCAACATAAGTCGTGCTTATGTTTCATTTGTAAAATGTAATTTTCTGCACACTTCGAAATAATTTCATGTGACATTTCGTTATGTGCTCCATTCGTTTCGTTTCTTGCTAGGGAGGGGTTTGATCATTTTCTGCATATTTTATATTTAATGTTAGTCACACATAAATATGTTTCTCTTTGCGTTTAGTTTATTTGGAATAAACTATGTCTTATTTTTGGCGTGTGAAGTGGTGATCTGTTTAATTTATTGCGTATTTCCTAATAATTTGAAGGTGCGGGATGTACTTAGTTATTTTATATATTGGAATTTCCAACCTCCCATGATAAAAAATTTGACATATCTAAAACTCAGTATTCATTCAGACAACGAGCAATGCGGATTTGCTCCCGACACACCCTCCTCTCCCCTCACACATCATACCATCTCAGTCTTCTTCCAAACAGCAGCCAAATCGTACATATCGTGGTGCTCCCGACACCTGCTCCTACCCTTCGGCCAGCCACCTAACTTACTCTATAAAAATTTTAGACTACTTTTACTCCAAAATGATACTTGTGACACTTTTGCCCCAAGGTGAATACATAGTTATGCTGCTGCCCAACCCATCACATTTCACCTGCCAGATGTCCAAGGGTGAACATCTATGTTGCTCCCCCAAAATTATCCTTATGACAATTAACCCTTTCAACACCAGTTATAAATATAATCAAATTTGAATCAAATAAACCTTTAAAAATATAACCCTTCAGTTTAATGAAAATTATACAATTGACCATTTCAATCAATATAACCCTTTACTTGTAACTGACCCCTTTTCTGTATCTAACTTTAATTAATTAACTAACACTTTTAACCAAACCGGTGCGATTAATCACATCCAGAACCAGCTTTCTCCCACTGATTAGAGAATATTTTCGACCATACCTGCGTCAAAATGTTCGACTGAAAACATTTCTTTAGCAAATATAATTAAAAACAATGTATTATGATCGTCTAAACTGGCCTGCAGTCGTAACTATTGAATCCTACAAAGCAAAAACAGTGAACTACGAGCCTTTGGCATAGTAGAGGTACTGCCCACGCACCACGTCTGGGCAGGTGAAACTATGGAGAAGTGCGGAGAGGAGGGAAATAACATGGCGCATACTGTGCCGCCAGTGGTAAAAACATTGGGCAACGTGCTGCGAACAAAGCACCACAGGTATCGAATGGACTGGCAATTCTATGTGTAATATAAGTAGATGTAAGTCTTACTGGTCTATAATTTATTCAAACTGTTGGCAGGTGTAAATGTTTAACCTTGGAAGGGTGTTGGGAGGCAAGGACCCTTGGTACTGACCCCCCCCCCCCCCCCCCCCCGTGTTTCAACGCAAAGTCCTCGCGCTGAGAAATAGTTTCCATTGATGCAGTCTCCCACTCGCCCCCCTGGAGTTGATTAATTGCTTACGTCCCTCTTCCCCCCTCTATCCCCCAGGAAATAATATACAACTGCTCTCTGCTGGGCTGGGCGTTGCCTATGCATTTTAAGATGCAATTTTCCAACTTCCATTCCCCTCCCCTCCCCCTCTACCATTTTTCACAAACCGTTGGAGATTTAAGGTGATTATTTTGGTAGTTCACAATGGGTTTGGTAGCCGCCAGGTTGGAGTTGCAGCGATCGGTACTTGGCTCGGGCCTTTTTGGGGATATTTATATATTTTATTTGTGCACTTGCGCAATTAGCAATTACGCAATGAGAACTACTACACGTGCTGTCTGATTTGGGGGGGGGGTGGCTGAATTGAGGGGGAAAGCAATTTGGAGCAGGATGAGCGGTAAAGGAGGGAAGATGCAGTTGCATACGATTAAGATCATCTAATCGTACTATGAATAAATAATTATATTAATATAATGGCATACTTTTGTATGCAGCAATGAATAATTGAAATATGCATTGAATATTTCATCATGCACTTGCATTATTTCATGTAGCGAGAGAGTATGCTCTTGCGTATGCAGCAATGAACAATTACTAAATACAAATCCTCCGTATACGTCCACGCAGCAGGACAGCCTGAACTAAACTTACTCATGTTTGCTTATATGAAGCATTATAAACAACACCGACACCATCCGCCATATTGGCAGATGTTTCATACATAAGCTGGGGAATTTATTTATAAAACTGTCAGTATAAGTTGGGAAGTCATCGATATCGCTTCGCATGTGCAACAGGCATACTCGCTATGACACAACCTGTATATATCGGGTCAGGTTATTAATGATTGAAATGTATGTAGAATATATTAGTCAATTATAACACCGTCGTGTCAGATCTACAACGAGACCACGTGTACAACATTTCACATAATCAGAAATGGGCGAATACTGTCAATTAGATTATTTAATCACACACTTACCAACATAGCAAGATACGATGCAATAAATTTAATATCCAGCAATGAATAATTTAATTGCGCACTTACCCCATTTACTTTTTATACGGCATGATTTATTTAATCGTGCAAATAATTAATAAATTATAATTAATATGCAGTCGCTTAACATATACATAGAGAGAGAGAGAGAGAGAGAGAGAGAGAGAGCGACAGAGAGTACATATCTTAACCCACGCCGATATATTGCATTTCCCGTAAGGCGAAAGCCGCCGGCGTACCAAACAAGTCACTGCAAACCTTGGAATGCGTCCAAAGAAGACAATAGTAAATGTATCCTCTCAGCCACCTTGCATCTCCAGGGAACACGCGAGATCCTAGGCGATTCCGGCCCCCAGTCAACCCTTCGTTTCTTTACAAGGTTTGTAAAAGAGGAGGTTGGCTCAATCGTCTGCTGTACGCTGAGTGACTGCCTGTTTGTGACTGAGCGTGCAGCCCTGATCCGAGAGCGCGGCGCGCGACCCAAATATAAAGGAAAAACTAACTCCTCATTACAACTAAACTATTGTAAAAAATGGCAAGAAACCTTTAGTGTTTGGTAAGAAATATTACCGGACACCAATCGGAGGCCTTGCTACATTTTATCTGATGCACTTCTTCCTCTTGCAATAAAATAAAATATCGCGATGTTTTGTGTGCTCGTGTTATTGTAGTTAAAATGTTTTTTAGTTATAAGGGAAGGTTTCGTAAGCATTTGAAATGCAGCTAAATATTAAAATTGAAGATCATTGCTTAGTTAACAGTCGTAGACTTAACAGATTTGAAAAAACGAGCCAGCTTCTTTGTTACAAAATAATGCAAGTAATGCAAGTATTCCGCGACATATTATGTATGAGCTAACGTAAAAATATTTAAACCGATACGACTCTGACCACATATTTACAAGAGTGTTGTTTTTAATACGTTCATATAGAATAACAGAATGCGAAGAGGCAATTTCAATTGAAATCAAACATCCTTCCCGGGAAATATTACTGTAACATGTTTCAAGAATATAGTATATAAAAAATGCAGCTTTTTCAAGCAGAGAGACAGGCACACAGAGAGAAACAGACACACTCAAGGAATGTATGAATAATTAAATAAAAACGTAATAAAATACAATCGAATTAACTCATAACAGTTATTAAAAGTTACTTTTGAAATAGAATAAGGATAGTGTAACAGCAGCTTCATGAAATATTCGTGTGGTCTGCATTTGTAATTCAATAGCTGTTGCTATATTTATGGCAACTTTACTGAAAATCTATCTCTACTGAACGGCACTGTTAAAAAATTCCGTCACTTAACGGAGATTTTGAATGAAAATTGACCGTTTATGTAAGCAAATCAGATCCGTTAGGACGGAAAACGGAACCAATTTCCGTACTTAAAATACGAAGCTATCCGTGATTGTCATAGCTTGTGTGTAGGGAACAAATCACGGAAAGGATACACAAAGCCTATTTAACCGCCGTATAATGAAAAACGTTCGTTCGTGTGCCTTTTAAAACAATAGTATCTGAAACGCTGTAGTTAAAAATATTACAAGATATTACAAGCACTTTGTAACAGACGTGTAATATTTGGAGAACAACGCCGCGTGTCACTGTAAAATAATGGAAAGTTCCGTTAATTCAAGGAAAGTCCGTTACTGACAAAAAAAGAGTGTCTGTAATATTACGGAGGTTTCTGTATATATTTTGACCAGTACGCTTCCATAATTGTAGGGAAACTTTTCAATGAGGTAGTATTACTTTATGTTCAATTCGGAAGTAAACAGTTCTCTGTCAGTTCGGAATCAAAGACCACAAGCAGAAACCAATAACAAGAAACATCGTTATGAGCCGGCAGTTCATGATAACCATTATAATGCTGCGCAAAGATATTTTACTGTCTATTATAGCAGCTGTCCATATGATTTGGGAATTGTTTGATATCGATACCGGATATATTAATCCTCCAAATCGTGTTTCAAAACACAACATTTTCTTCGGAGTGTTGAGAGTAAGTGTAAAATGTATCTGGGTTTAATTTGCCTTCTCTTCTACATTTAAAGATCCATTCCGTTTCTCGCGCGTCCTTCGGAAATCTATGAAAAGCAATTACCTTGCCGTGAAATTTCGTTTTAACTAAACTATTTTTACAAATTGCAACAGCAAACTTTGTATCTGGAATCATACAGTCTACTCAGACAACAGAAAACACGAGGCCATCGTCGAAACAACAAATAGCTTGCTCGTACGGGATCTAATGCCGCGAGGAATACAGGCTGGGCTGCCTGGGCAGGGCTTACAGGCAACGTCACGCCTCTCCCCCCCCCCCCCCCCAAACAAACTGACCAGCACACAATCACATACATACACACAAACTGCCACAGCAGGTTTTTTTTCTAAGATCAATCATTCTGCCAAAGCATCGCATGGAAACACAAGCTACATGCCAGCCTCTTCGTGCGTAGGTTCCGTCAACATCATCACAATCTTACACAGTGAAGTTTAACAAAACAAAAATTTTCTTTTTTAAAAAATTTGCATGCTAAAAATAAATATTCTATTATCTCCATATATACACAGCGTTTCATTTAAGAAAAATTTATAAAATTCTTTAAAGGACAAACTATTCCATATCTTGCGAAAATACACTAATATTGCGTCTTTTGTTTTCTATCACTTAAAATATTCCGAACTCGTTTATAAACTGCAGTCATACTCGAAATGCATTACTTCCTCACAAGTTCTTATAATGTAAAAATCCTCAGAGCGTATATACATTTGACAAATCGTGTGAAAACCTACTGAAATGATGCATGCTTTACTGTAAAGATTACAGAACAGTTTATGTTAAGATGAGGAAGTTCTGATTAAACATTTTCTACGAAGTGCTTGTTTGGCGAACACGTGTATCTCGGTAAATAAATGTTCTTCAAGTATGACTTGCTGTCAGAAAATGTAAAGAACAGTTATATATGCCTTGTATTTTGAGTTTTATTATATAAAGTGTATTTTTGGAGAAATAATTCGTGCAAATGGACAAATATCGCATTTTCATAACAGGCATATGCGGATACCTTAAGCACCAAGACAAAAGTACATACTTAGGGAAGTAGTTTTATCTGTAGGTTTCCAGAGCATGTAATTGATTGATTGATCTCTAGTAGTAGAGTCGTCACTTACTAACTGAGCTTTAGTATTATAGTCGTTACTTACTAACTGAGCTCTAGTATTATAGTCGTTACTTACTAACTGAGCTCTAGTATTATAGTCGTTACTTACTAACTGAGCTCTAGTATTATAATCGTTACTTACTAACTGAGCTCTAGTATTATAGTCGTTACTTACTAACTGAGCTCTAGTATTATAGTCGTTACTTACTAACTGAGCTCTAGTATTATAGTCGTTACTTACTGGTTAACTAACCTTAGTGCGGCGTCTGCTTACGAATAGTATTTAAGAAATTGTTAACGTCTGAAAGGCCATTTTCGGTTATTAATTTATCTTTCTAGAATGTAAATTTTATATTGATAAATATATATATACGTGTATGACTGTATTATTCTTAGGAATGGAATTTTCTGTACAGACTATATAACACACCACATAGGCTATTCACAGTAAGGTGTGAACTTTTTAAGATCCTGCTAAATTATTATTTTTATCCAATTTTTACCTTTCTGTTGCTTTCTAATATAAACAGTCTAATGTAAATAATAAACACAGTGTATACGTATTGATCTCATAAAATCCCGAAATTTTAACTGAACAATTAGATGGAAAATATTGAATGGGATAGTGAGATTTGGGCGGTGGTCTTTACAGACGATGCGTGTGATTGAAGTGAGTACGGAGCATTACAAGAATCAAGGGGCGGGGAAAATGGGAGATTCCCGAGAAAATACGCCTACCAACGGCATTGTCCGGCACGATTCATACATGCGAAAAACAGCAGTAACCCGGCCTGAGATTGAATTAGTGGGAGGCGAGAATGCTAACCGTTCAGCCACCGATGCCCCTAGGAAAATATTGAAGAGAATTTGCAATTCTCTTCTGTGTAATCTGTAGAACTTATGTTACTAGCATTTACTGATATAGTGATCCCCAAAATAAATTATTTTTAAGAGGATAAATAGGTTAGTTAATATCCTAAGAGTGAGGCAGTGACGACTCAGACGAGGGAATGACCTTTACATGTCATGCACGAACAATAAAAAGAGGGGTATTTTTTAATAGAAAAAACGTATATTATTTAGTATAAGACTTACATAAATTTTGCACATTTAACTTTATCATAATCATTTCTCTTACATCAGCTCTCAAGGCCTCGATGTTAATAGCAGCCCACAACTCTTCACTCACTCATTTTCTTACATTGCTAGATAATTCATTTAAATATGTGCAGTTAGTTACTTTCTTGTAAATCACAAAATTATACATATTGCAAATGGCATAACTAACTATTATTACTTAAATTAGAATAGCACTTATTTATAGAAGTACCTACGTAAGGAAACATATCAGAGAAATCGACACAAATGCTCTTATCCAAAACTAACACAAAAAAAAAACAATGACGCTATCATCTAATTATAACAAATCAATCTTCATTGTAATCTTGCTATTCAGTCCTATCTGATCGTCTGTAAAAATCTTCCCAGGAATACAGCTGTTCATCCTTAATTGTTGATCATCTCTATGATTTGAGACCTCGTTTCATGCAATTTATCAAAAAGCGCCTTCCTCAAAGACTGAAACGATTTATCCTGGATAAACTGCTTCATCTCATCTGATGAGGACATGGTCACCTAAATCATTAATGGGAGTTGATTTGGGAAACGTTCCCTGCAGGCGAATAATATCCATGGAAGTTGATCTACCATATGACTCGAGTTGCATTTGCTTTTTACTGCATCTTGTTATAAAAGAAGACTTTCTTGTATGTGAGTAATAACCCAGGTGAAAATGACTACATTTTCCAATGCAGTCAGAGAAGGAAAGTTTTCTGAATTCCAGCACATTACCGGTGAATGCAAACTGGCGAATGTTTTGAGGCCTGCGGGTTATAGCGATGGTTTCTGACTGTTGACTTAGTCATCTGTCTCTGCGACAGGGGCATAGCTAGGAATTTATTTCGGGAGAGGGGAAGGATGAGGTATTGTACACATGCGCTGAATGACATTTTCATGAAATACTGGATTAAAGCACTGTGATAATAAATTGCGTGAAAGATTAACAATGAAATATTACAACAATAATTAGACTGTATATCGAAATGAAATAAAACCCTTGATTTCCACTATATAAGATAAAATTTTCTATAGTCTGCACAAAATTTTCCTTTGTAAGTCTTAGTTAATTTTTCAACAGAATACGTCGATTGGCTTTTCCGAAAATGTCAAAAACATGTTCAGGATGTACTTCTGTATATCGGTGTACTGAAAGCAGTGCCAATCCATTCAAGTGTTTCTCCGACATACTGTTGCGAAAATATGATTTTAGTGAACAGAGTGTGGAAAAAGGCCTCTCACTTGACGATGTAGGGACTGTTAGAGTCGCTGATCATTTTAGCAATTTGTGAGTGACTGGGCAAAATGTTCCATTACACAAATTCAGTGTTTTAATAAAATCGCATTGCTGCAAAATTTGATTGTCTTCTTGTAACCATTTTTGTCATCACATGTGGACTTTGCCAACAGCCACAGTCATAGGTGCGTAATGGGGATACTGCTCCTGAATAATTTTTTCGTAACTTTTTATGTCACTGTCTGTAAGTTTAATATATTTCCTTGGGAGAAGAAATTCTAACGAACACAACACATTCTTATGAAGTAAGAATCTCTAAACAATTTGATTAATAAAGTAGTCAAGGAAAGGTGTGTAAATAGATTGCCTATACAATTCTTCACCATCATTTGTCTCATAGTTTGACCACTGAATTTGTTTTCCAGATTTTCTTGGGATAGTCATTTGAAAACAATATTTTTGTGCAACAGAATAAATAGCTCTAAATTGATTAGTGGCTTCGTTGCGTAGATGTTGGACTTGAGTCTTAAGTGATTCTGCATACTTGATGTATGAAGAGAGGCCATACTTCTTAGCTTGTAAAAAGTTTGACAAAAATATTGTTAGGCCAAATATTTCAACCCATACATCAAGTGAGTCTTGAAACTTACTCTGATGCAAAGTAGAACGCAAATTGAATGCTTTTGTAGACATTTGTGAGTCACAAACTTGTCGAAGTTCCAACAGTGCTTCGCATATGTGATCGTAAAGTTCATTAAACAAAAACAAAGAATCTTGGTGCTCAACCCACATAGTTTTAACAGTCTGGTTCTCTTGCTACTAGGATCCCTTCGCTGCATACAATTTCTTAAAATATCTTGTCTTTTGGATGAGCAGCTATAAAATGACACCACTTCCTTTACTATTGCTATGAAGTTTCGAATTGCTGGTAGGCTGCAAGCTTGAGTCACAGCTTGCACAATGGACATAAACAGATGTGGGATACGACTGACAAATTACTGATTGGCAACCCTGTAACCACCCACTCATGCTTGCTGCACCATCGTATCCTTTTCCATACAAATAATTTTAATTGATGTCAACATTTTTGAGATTTGTTAGTATTGTAGAGGCCAGATCTGATCCCGGAGGTCATATACTGGTAGAAATTTGAGAAAGTCTTCTATAATGACATAAACAGATTCTGCATTATTAAAATACCTCGCACAAAGTTATAATTGTTCAATCCCTTTACATCGGTGGTTTCGTCTGCTAAAATACTGAAGAGCTCTGTAGCATTAACTAGGTTTACTAATTTTTGTAAAATAACTTCATCACAGACATAAATAAATAGGTTCTGAATGCTAGGGCTTATGTAGGAAGCATTACCACCACATGTGTAAAAATGTTGTCTTAGAATTTCATCTCCACTCTCTAAACGAAATCTTAGAAGGTAGCGAAAATCACCATATTTTTCTTCAGGTTGTTGAGTCAGCAAAGGCTTGCTATCTTGATGGCCACGTAAAGCCAACTCGTGCATACCACTTAAAATAACTGTCTTAATGATAGGCAACAGTTTCTGTCTATTATCCTCCATCTTCAATTTCTTTTCTGAATGAAGTTCTACAATTATATCATCTCGCATCTGTTTTAAGACAGAAACATATTTATCTGCAGAAACAAGGCATCTCTTGTGGTAGGAAGATGCCTGAAGTCTTTGCATTAACCTAACGAGTGAATGCTTCAGCTACTAAAGCTCTTACGTGCTCTTGTTCTCCTTTAGCTGTCGTCATTTCTTCGCTCCCGAACAAACTTCATACGTGGTACAGCGCTCTTTACAAGTGTTCTGAGTATGTTAACCAGGATAACTCGCTAAACCAATGTCTCTGAAATTTTAAATTTCTCTTACCTGGCGGAAATTTGTAATTTCCTGGTGGAGCCCACGGTGTCTACATTAGGTTATATTTCAGATTATCCTCAAGTCTCTTGTAGTTTACACATAACCCCATATTACATTTATTACAAGCCAAAAGACCATCACATGCTTCAACAATGGTATTATAACTTACACGGACAAAATCGTTAGTTTGTACCTCTGGATGGCCTGGTAGAGAACAAGACAACTCTGCATCCAATAATGGAGTATGAGCAGAGGTATTTTGGGAAGCATTACAATCCAACGTCTGGGTAACCTTAAAATAGTAACTGATAGTTAGCTTTTTACCTGATTTGGATACTTGTGAATGTTTCCTTTTGTTGCTGTTGTTTTACTCGTGTACTAAATACACATAATCTGTTAAATTCAAAGCAAATTACTTCTGTAAGAAGCACGTTTTATTGAAAAACCAAATTAAATAAAACAGGCAGTGTTGTAAAGATGTCGGAGAGAAACATCTGTTCTCGTCCTTAGAAAACATCCTTGCAAAATGTAAATTATCCCGAAACTTACTCAGAAAAACGGAAATGTTTTACTATAATGTATAACTATGAACTCACGAGCTCTTATTTACGAACGTAATATATTAGTAAAAAAATAAAATACCAGTCCACCTTCACTGATAACTGTAATTTTATAAAGTAATTACATTTGTCGCACCTGATACACTTATAGGTGAACTTGTACTATATCTATAAAAATATTTCTCAATTAAAAAAACGAGTGTTTAAAATTCTTCCTACAGATAGCGCAGCAAGTGAGAATGCTTGCTCCCGGGTCGTTCATAAATTCACTCATAGCAGTAGTACTAACCCATCCAAGACTAAATAATGAACAAAAACATGGACAGAAATTTTACAATGAAGCGTGAATTCAATATTATCGATTATATTATATTTAATAGAAAGCAACCAAAACCTACTAAGTTATTTAATGTATTTTCTGTAAAAAAACTGTTCGTTAAATCTAATTTGCTGATTTTCAAAAACCAACCAATTTTCGCAAATATTTTTTTAAACATTTCAAGGTTTGGGGGGGGGGGGGGGGGCGCGATGTCAAGGAAATTAGTCATCTTTTTTAGTTTGCCTTAAGCCATCTTCTACCCAGTTTATATCTGTTTATAATTCCACCTTTCAATTTTTTCTGTAATCTGGCCATTTTGGCATAACATACGTCTTCGTAGTTCTCTGAGCAGCCATCGCCTCTGTGTGCTCAAAATCATTTTTAATAATGGAATCTAATAACGGCTCTGGGCTAGGAGGTCGTGTTTCTTCTATTACTCTTGCTAGATTCTTGCATGCCTGAGCTTTCTTAACCCTATAAATTTGGCTATGTTTTTTCCAGTGTTTCCTTTTTGGCTTCATTTCTCTGGAACCCATGAACGTTTTACATGACCTTCGCTTTTCTTTGTAAGTATTTAAGCCTTTCTTATTCGCGAAATCTTTCTGAAGATTCAGGATTTTATTTAATTTTTTCCTTATGCTTACTATTATATTCTTTCTTTTTCAATTATCTTCTCCTTCAGTTAATATTTTTTTCTTGGGAATATTTGGTTAATATGAAGCCCTAAAACAAGCAAGAAACCGATAATAATGGTTTCTTAAAGCAATAAAACTGACAAGCAAAGATGTAACTAGCCAGATACACGTAAACATCGTTGGCTCATAAGTCATCATTCCCTCACTACCATTTGGAATGAGGGGATGACAATGAGGGAATGACGAAATAAGCTACAATCAACCATAATGCGCCACGTAACCTTGCTTTCGCATTGCATTTTTGTTTAGGCTTTATGCTTCCAAAACACATTTCATTGCATAACAATAATACAATTAATGTAATTACTTTTTATAAGATTTGATGAAATGACGATCAAAAATGTAACTTTGAAATATTATAATTAAAGTTTTCTTCTCACACCGAACCGTTGTCAGGCACAAGTGCATTCGCCATATTGAATTGCTGACATTGCTGCCAACTGTAAAAACTAATGAGCTCATTCATTTATGATGCCAAATGCATTCATACATCTACTGTCATTAAAGGTATGACGGAATGATCTATTTTCTTGAGACACATTAAAAGTATATTTAATCCATATCTCTTTCTTGCGGTTTCCAAAATAAGAATATTTTCGAAGTGACAGTATAGTTTCATAACGATCAGTCAAACTTCGACGAGTATCGTTGTGAGAAGTGATTTTTAAATGGTGCGAAATTATTCTTATATGGAGCTTGAGATATAGTGAGGGAATGCTTTTCGGGATATTCAGTTGAATTATTTTTTTTTAATTACTACCCAACGGAGTTAGAATTACAACTGATACTAGTAGACATAGTAGCATACTTTTCGATGACATAATAGTAACCGATAAACGTCCACCACAATTTTATAAAAATTGAAAGGAAAGGAATTTTGAGATTTCACAAGAAATTGTCAGACATTTCATCACTCTCAAAAGTTAACGCCTGAAGAAGCAATAAAACATACTTAGTAATGATTAATGCCTGATGTGAGAGCCTTAAAAAGTTATCACTTTACCATGAATAGATTATAGAGGCGTGCAGCCATAGACTAAAGATGAGCTAGGTAAACCGATCTCGCTGGCTGCGCACAACCAAACTCTGTGACACAACACTGAACTTCCGATAAGACTTACAAACATGGCGTCGATTGGATTTGAGGTTATGACAATGTACAGTAAACAAGTTCCGTGAGAGGTATGATTACTTCCTCTAACCAATCTGGAATACAGTTAGATAACAATCAAATTAGTGAAAGTAATGTATTGATATAAAAGGGACTTTTTTTTTAAATTAAGGTACACGTTCATCACTGTTGACCACGTTATTGTGAAATTGTGTTCCTTTTGGTATAGCTGAATGTTGGGTACATGCGTGGAATTCGAATGAGCGGTCTACCTAAACTTTTATCTATGCTCTCACCACTGATGTGTATTTATTTTTTCACAATAGAATGGCATTGTCACTACTGAGAATCTTACAGGCGAGTTGGCGAGACTGCACAGCACTGCACGCCAGTTCATTGCCTTGCGCATAGATGTGATAACGTATGTGATGTGCGTACTTAGGCCACTGCCAGGCGTCTATGCCTCGAACAAGCATAATGCCTACGTGGAGGCAGATTGGCGCCACTGAGGACATGAAGGAAGAAGGAAGTCTGGTTCCGCAAGTGGCCGGCCGGCAGTTGTAGCTGAGTGGACACTACTATATACTGCGCTAGCCGCATTCCTTCTCCCTGCATACTGCTAACTGCTACAATGAACACTGCTGTCCCCAACATGTCACGTCTAAGCAGGAGGAAAATGGAGGCATCCTAAGTATATGTTTGTAAAAGTTCGTGCTAGGCTATAACTGTGTATGTACTTTCTACGGCCAAAAATTTAAGTATTGACATTATTTCGTAGTTATTGTTTACGCCAACTGATGGTGTTGACAAAATTAAACCGCAAAAATACAAATGTCACAAATTTAAATGCGAGCTGTCATCAAATATATTTTTGTACTTGCTATTTATTATAGAAAATAGGCAAAGGCGACTTAATAACTTTTTTCGATTCAGACTTTACATTTACCTTCATTAATAGTGTAAGCAAACGTTTAACAAAAACGAGTTTTACGATACCAGTATGGGCGTTCCGATCCTAAGACCAAAGGGATGCCGCCTTTTTAATTGACCTAATTAATTTGACACCAAATTGATAAAAAAGGGTTACTTAAATTGATTGAAAGGGTTACAATTTATGAAATGGTTTAGTTGATTGAAAGTGTTAGATGTATTAAAAGGTTTAATTATTTTTGGTGCAAGATTGTATTAAGGGTAAATTTGTTGTTTTGTAGCGGGGAGCACGCGCTATGGTATGTCCTCACCCTGTGAGCTCTGGCACACGATGAGGAGTGGCGTGTTGGGGATGGAGTGTATATATATATATGGTGTTGTTTTGTTGTGGGGAGCACGCGCTATGGTATGTCCTCACCCGGTGAGCTCTGGCACACGATGAGGAGTGGCGTGTTGGGGATGGAGTGTATATATATATGGTGAGTTTTATGTGCAAGATTGTACTAAGAGTAATTTTGTTGTTTTTTGTTGTGGGGAGCACGCGCTATGGTACGTCCTCACCCTGTGAGCTCTGGCATACGATGAGGAGTGGCATGTTGGGGATGGAGTGTATATATATATATGGTGCTGTTTTGTTGTGGGGAGCACGCGCTATGGTATGTCCTCACCCGGTGAGCTCTGGCACACGATGAGGAGTGGCGTGTTGGGGATGGAGTGTATATATATATATGGTGAGTTTTATGTGCAAGATTGTACTAAGAGTAAATTTGTTGTTTTGTTGTGGGGAGCACGCACTATGGTACGTCCTCACCCTGTGAGCTCTGGCACACGATGAGGAGTGGCGTGTTGGGGATGGAGTGTATATATATATGGTGAGTTTTATGTGCAAGATTGTACTAAGGGCAAATTTGTTGTTTTTTTGTGGGGAGCACATGCTCTGGTATGTCCTCACCCTGTGAGCTCTGGAACACGATGAGGGGTGGCGTGTTGGGGATGGAGTGTATATATATGGTGAGTTTTATGTGCAAGATTGTACTAAGGGTAATTTTGTTGTTTTGTTGTGGGGAGCACGCGCTATGGTACGTCCTCACCCTGTGAGCTCTGGCACACGATGAGGAGTGGCGTGTTGGGGATGGAGTGTATATATATATGGTGAGTTTAATGCAAAAGTGACATAAGTGTAGATATTTTGGTTTGGTAGTGATCTTGATTGTAGACAGTGTTGTTAGATAGGCGACTTTGAATATTAGTATTATTCAAAATTAATAACAGGTCTCCATGAGTTCTACGTATCATTAAATAACATGAGAGTTAAGTGTTACTTACTAACATAACTACGTGAATATGACAATTATGTGAGTGTGCAGTATGGAATTAACGATCTGCAACAAATAAAAAATATCCCTACAAATTAAACGAACACAATTACAAGATATAGATACTACTTGACACCTCTCGCATATACCTTTCACGTCTATCTGCCTGTGAGAATACTGTGGAGTAACTTTTGAAATGTTACCTACATGTAAAGAGAAATTAATTGATTAACACACATAGTATAAATGCACATCTCCTAAAGCATGTCTGTTCGGCTGCGAGCTCAGTGAAGTACTGTTTAATTATAGACTGAGTTGAAAACAAAGGAAAATCTAAGCATTGCGAATGTTTCCAAATAAATTTAAAAAAAACACAAATAAAATCGCGCCGGGATGTCCCCGAAAACACATCCGTCCACCTCGGAGGTCAGTCGAAGAATCAGTAGATCGTATAACATGCATCTGCTTATAAGCTGTTATGTGGAGCATGGCTGAATTTAAAATTACGAATAACATAACCTATTTCCTTACCAATCTACTATTAACGACTTGATTAAACTATTCTTCCTACAGGTTTGTGAATTTGTAAACGTGAATTATTAAAAATTACGGACGTACTACAAATTTTTTTTCTGTCTGTGAAATTCACAGTATTAGGTAATACAAATTCGAGTTGAAAATGCTACGAAGTTTCGTCGACTGAACACAGAAACGGAGTTTACACGAAAAATGCACAATCATGCGATAAATCAAAGATTTATAAAAATATTTCATACTATAGTTTATGAAGTCTGTGAACAGGATTTGAACTCCGGAGAATATAATGTCGCTTAATGAGAATAGCAGCTATCACAGTCCAAAGCCTGGTGTTAATAAAGGAGCTATCGAGGCATACCTCCATCTAGTCAAAGCTTCTATAAGCAACTTAATATGGTAGCGACTGTATACAGAGGTATACGCTACTCTGTCCTTCAGGATACTCATTCCCCTGCCCTCGATTGTCAATTTTTTCGCTAAAGTAACAAGATGGCGACGACAGCCTGGATATGGCCACATCGCTCCCGACCTCCTGGCACCACCACTCCCACTTCCTACTCTCACCAGAGTGAATTGCCCTGAGGTTATTCACCCATCTGTCCCGATTGTCGATTTTAAGCCACTGAGTCAAGATGGCGATGACTGGCTATAGGGATTCATATCGGCCCTGATAGCATGTAGGCACTACATACCCTCCACCCCTTGCTAGAGCGACATGCCCTGAAGTCAAGAACCCATACCAATCCTCCCACCCCTGCAATGCAGAGCTCCTTTTGTCGTTTCCGAAGCTCCAGCCCACGGGCCCTGGTATCGATTCAACACTGCAAGAACCTGTTTAGCGGAAAACACCCCCCTCTGCCAACACCACCTAATAACTGTCCCTTCCATAGCTACCCTTTGCAAA
This sequence comes from Dryococelus australis, assembly GCA_029891345.1. Classification (NCBI taxonomy): domain Eukaryota; kingdom Metazoa; phylum Arthropoda; class Insecta; order Phasmatodea; family Phasmatidae; genus Dryococelus; species Dryococelus australis. The sequence goes on from CM057003.1 coordinate 127,204,868, forward strand.
ATCTTCTCTCCTTAAGGTCAGGAATCATTTTTTAAACACTTGACTGGCCCTGTCCATGGAGGGTACTATCGATTCAAGGTCACACACTACCCCCTCCACCAACAGTGGCCAATAACGTGTTTTTCGGATATCTTAGGACTGGCCGATCCACGGAGACAGGGCTCTTCAACCCCAGAGCGCTGCCTCGGCTATGAACTGAGGCTTGCTTCAAGATGAAAGCAATGGTTTTCCTAGGGAGGCAGCAACGGATTTTGATCTGACATGTTACTGGGACCAGCTCCTGCAGGTACAACATTACGGCAGCAGGTGTAATGTTACCCCAGCAGGTGATATGTTAACCCAGAAGATTTAATGTTAACACTGCAGGTCCAATGTTACCCCATCAGGAGTAATATTTCCGAGCAGGTGCAATGTAACCCCTGTAGGTTGTTCAACGTTACCCCAGCAGATTTAATGTTACCCCAGCAGGTTTAACTTTACCCCAACAAGACCGATGTTACCCCCGCAGATTTAATAGTACACCTGCTGATGCATTGTTACACAAGCAGTTGCAATATTCCCCCAGCAATTGCAATATAACCCCAGCAGGTGCAATGTTACCCAATCTTGTGCAAAGTAGCACCAGATAATGCATTGATATCCCAGAAGTTGCATGCTTACTCCTGCAAATGGAATGTTACCCTGGGAGGTGCAACATAACACCAGCAATTGCAATGTAACCCAATAATGTGCAATGTTACTGCAGCAGGTGCAATGTTTCCCCAGCAGGTGCATTTTCACCCCAGCAGGTACAATATAATGCCCAGTAGGTTGAATCTTACCACAGGAGGTCCGTGTTACCTCAGAATTTGCAACAAAATCCCAGCAATAGCAATGTTATTTCTGTGGGTTTGATTTTACCCCAAGCAAGTGTAATGTAACCACAACAGTGGCAATAATACCCCATATGGTGCAATGTTACCCTAGCAGGTACGATGTTACTCCAGCAAATGCAATGTTAACCCATCAGGTACAATTTTACCACAGCAGGTGCGAAGTTACCCAAGCAGGTGCAATGTTTTCCCAGCAGGTGCAAGGTTATTCTAGCAGGTGTAATGTAACGCCAACAGGTTGAATGTCACCCCAGCAGATCAAATGTTACCCTAACAGGTACATTGTTACCTTAGCATGTACAGTATGTCCCCAACAGGTGCGATGCTTCCACAGCATGTGCGGTTTTACACCATCAAGTGCAGTGTTACCCAGAAGGTGCAATGTAACTCTAGCAGGTGCAATGTAAACCCAGCAATGTGTAATTTTATCCCAGCAGGTCATATGTTACCCTAGCAGTTGCAATATAACCCTGCAGATGCTTTGTTACACCTGCTATTACAATGTTACACCAGCAGGTGTGATGCTACACCAGCAAGAGCACTGATACTCAGAAGGAGCAATGTTACCCCATCAGGAGCAATGTTGCAATAGAAGTTGTATTGTTACCACAGCAGGTTCAAGTTTACCTCCGCAGGTGCAATGTTACCCCAGCAGGTGCAATATAGCCATTGCTTCGGCAGAAGTTGCAATGTTATTCCAGCAGATGCAATGTTACCCCAGCAGGTGCACTGTTACCTCAGAAATTGTAGTATTTCTCTAGCAGTTGTATTATTACCCCAGCAGGTGCAATTATACACCAGGCATTACATTGTTACACATGCTATTGCATTGTTACCGGAGTAGGTGCAATGTTACCCAAGGAGTTGTAATGTTAACCCAGCAGATACGATATTACTCCAGCAGGTGCTATGTAACACCAGCAGGTACAATGTTAAACCATCCGGTCCAATGTTATCCTAACAGGTGCAATATTACCCCACCAGTTGCAATGTTAACACAGCAGGACCATTGTAACCATAGCAGGTGCAATATTTCCCCAGCAGAATCGACGTAACCGCAGCAGGTCTGATGTTACAACAGTAAGTGCAGTGCTACCCAGCAGGTGCAATGTTAACTCATCAGAGGCAATGATACCCGAGTAGGTGCAATGTTACCTGTGTAGGTTCAATTTTACCCCATCATGTGCGATGTTACCCCAGAAAGTTCAATATTATTCCAACAGGTTCAATCATTCCCCACAGCTGCTATGTTACTCCATCAGTTTTTATGTTACCACTGCAGGGGCAATATTACCCCAGCAGGTGCAATGTAACCCCATCAGTTACAATATTAATACATCATATGTAATGTTACCCAACATGTACAATATTACCACAGTAGGTGCAATGTTATCACATCAGGTACATTGTTTCCCCAGCATGTGCAATGTTACAGTAGCAGGTAAAATGTCACTCCTGCAGTTGCAATGATAACCTAGCAGTTGCTATACTATCACAGCAGGTGCAATAATACCCTAGCCATTGCATTGTTACACCTGCAGGTGCAATGTTACCCAAATAGGTGCATTATTACCCCATATAATGCAATGTTATCTCAGCAGGTGACATATTGCCCCAGCAGGTGCAATGTTATACCATCTGGTCTAATGTAATCCTAGCAGGTGCAATATTACCCCACAAGTAGCAATGTTACCCCAGCAGGTGCATTGTTACCCCAGCAGGTTCTATGTTACCCAAGTAATTTCGATGTACCCCAGGAGGTGCAATATCATCCCAGCAGGTGCAAAATAGCCCCAGCAGTTTCAATACTACCCCAGCAGATGCAATGTTAACCGCACAGATAAAACGTTACCCCATCATATGCATTGTTCTCACGCCACAGTCAATGTTACACCTACAGGTGCGATAGTACTCCAGCAATTTCGATGTCACCACAGGAAGTGCAATGTTACCCCAGTAGTTTCAATGTAACCCCTGCATGTTCAATGTGTCCCCAGCAGGTGCAAAGCTACCCGAGATAATGCAATTCAACCTCAGTAGGTGATATGTTACCCAGAATGTGAATGTAAACCCCAGCAGGTACGATGATACCACAGTAGGTACAGTGTTACCCCAGAAAGTCCAATGTTACTCAATCGGGAGCATTGTTACCCTAACTGGTGCAATGTTACCCCAGCAGTCGCAATATTACCCCTTCAGTTGTAATCTTACGCCAGAAGGTGCAATGTTACCTGGGCAGGTTCAATGTTACTCCAGCAAATGCAATGTTACTGCAGCAGGTGCAAAAATTCCCCAGCAATTGCATTGTAACCATTGAAGGTGTAATTTTACCTGAGCAGGTGCAATGTTACAACAGTATTTGCAATTTTACCCAAGCAGTTGCAATATTACTCCAGGTGGTGCAGTGTTACCCCAGCAGGTACAATATTACCCCAGTAGTAGCTATGTTACCCCATCAGGTGCAACATTACCCAATCAGGTGCAATGTTTCCCCTGCAGGTAAATGTTACCTTATGTAGGAATAATGTTACCCCAGAAACTTCAATGTTACCTCATCAGGTGCAATGTTACACTAGCAGGTGCAATTTTACCTCAGCCATTGCAATCTTACACCTACAGGTGTAATGTTTTCGCAGCAGGTGCATTGTTATCTCAGCAGGTGCAATGTTACCCCAGGAGGTAAAATGTAACCACAGCAGGATCGATGTTACCCCAGAAAATTCAATGTTACCCTAGCAGCTGTAATGTTACCAGAGCATGTGCAAGGTTACTCTAGCATTTTTATGTTACCCCTGCAGTTGCAATGAAACCCAGCAGATGCATTTTTACCCCAAATGGAGAAATTTAACTCTAGGGATAGCAATGACGCCCTTCGTGGTCAAAATTTACCCTAGCAGGTGGACTATTACCCCAGCAGGTCCAATGTTTTGCCAGTAATTCCGATGTTACCACTGAAGGTGCAATGTTTCCCCAGCTGGTACAATGTTACCCCATCAGGTACAATGTTGCACCAGAAGTTGCAATATTACTCCATTATGTGCAAGTTTCCCTTGCAGAAGCAATGTTCCTTCAGCAGGTGCAATATAACCCTAGTTGTTGCAATGTTACCACAGCAGGTGCAATTTACCCCAGGAGATGTATGTTACCCAGCAGGTGCAATGCCATACAGGCAGGTCCAATGTTACCATCGCAGGTGGTATATTTCCACAGCAAGACCAATGTTACCCCTGCAGATGATATATTAACCCAGCAGGTGCGATGTTCTCCCAGCAATATCAATGTTACCATAGCAGGTGAAATATTAGTAGAGTAGGTGAAATGATACACCAGTAGCTTTAATGGTACCCCAGCTGGTGCAGCATTATCATAGTAGGTGCAATATTGCCCCAGGAGGTGCAATGTTACTGCAGTAAGTACAATGTTACCCCAGCAAGATCGATGTTACTCCAGCAAGTCAAATATTAGTACAGTAGGTGCAATGTTACTCCAGCAGTTTTAATGTTATCCCAGCTGGTCCAGTGTTATCATAGTTGTTGCAATATTGCCCCAGGAGGTTTAATTTTACCGCATTAAGTACAATGTTAGCACAGCAAGAACAATGTTCCCCCTGCAGTTGCAATGTTACCCCGGCAGGTCAAATGTTACCCAGCTGGTGCAATATTATTCCAGTACGTGCAATGTTTCCCCAGCAGGTGTGATGTTACTGCAGCAGATGCGATGTCACACCAGCAAGTGCGGTACAGGAATGTTTTAACATTACATAAGGTTGCAATGATTCCCAGCAGGTGCAAAGTTACCTCAGCAGGACCAATGTTATCCTAGCAGGTGCAATATAACCCCAGCAGGTGTAACGTTACCCTAGATGGTGCGATGTTATCCCAGCAAGTGCAATGTTATCCCAGCAAGTGAAAAGTTACCCAACAGGTGCAATGTAACCACAGCAGGTGCAAAATTACTCCAGCAGTTTCAATGTAACCCCAGCAGGTGCATTGTTACCCAGAAAGTAACCATTTTAATATAGCTGGTGCTATATTAGCCCAGTAGGAGCAATGTAAACTCAGCAGGGGCAATATTAACCCAGCAGTTGCGATGTTACCCTCGCAGATTGAATGTTAACCCAGCTGTTATAATGTGACCCCAGCAGGTGGATTGCTACCAGAACAGGTGCAATATAACCCCAGCAGTTGCAATGTAAACCCTGCAAGTAAAATATTACCACAGCATGTGCAATGTAACCCCAGCAGTTGAAAATGTTACACCAGCAAGTGCACTGTTACCCCAGCTGGTGCAATGTTATCCTAGCGGATGTAATGTCACCTCAGCAGGTGCGATGTTTCCCCAGCAGTTGCAATATTACCTCAGCAGGTACAATAATAGCCCAGCCATTGCATTATTTACCCTGCAGCTGTAAAGTTGTCCGAGCAGGTGCAATGTTTCCCCAGTAGTTACAATGTTACCCCAGCAGGTGTAACATTACCCCAGCAGGTGTAACATTACCCCAGCAGGTGCAATGTAACCCCAGCAGTTATTATGTTACTACATTACGTGCAATGTTACTCCAGCAGGTTAAATATTACCCCAGCAGGTTCAATGTTACCCCAGCAGGTGCAATGTAACCCCAGCAGTTGCAATGTTACCACACTAGGTCAAATTTTACACAATAAAGTGTAATATTACACCAGCAGGTGCAATGTTTCGCCAGTAGTTGCAATGTTTCCCTTGCAGTTGCAATATTACCCTAGCTGGTGCAATGTTACCCAGTCAGATTCAATGATACTCCAGCAGATGCAATGTTATACTAGCTGGTGCAATATTACCCCAGCGTGTGTAATGTCACCCAAGACGGTTCAATGTTACCCTAGCAGATGCTATGGAAATTGTTCCGTATCGCGTATCCAAGCATTTTTCCGCAAATTTTCTCTCATGAATCGCAAGATGATGTGCGCGGGATGTAAAATCACATTGTTGAACGCCAGGCAAGTTATTCATTCCTCGCTGGACATAAACACGTTTCTCATCGAGCACGACATTCTCAAATCGATGATACGGTGCGAAAAATGCGGGTAAGGCGAAGCGAAATTAGCGGAAAACAGGGGCTTGTTTTACTGGTGCCGACGGCGAATGGAGGACGGTACTAAATGCAACTTTAAAGTGTCGACGAGACAGGGCAGTTTCGTGGGAGATTCAAACTTGTCTCCGGGCAAGATAGTCGAGTTGTGTTTACTGTGATAACTGATCTAAATACCCTCGACAGCAGACTATAGTGAACTAACTTTTGTGCTCGGGAAATACGGTCGTCACCTGGTCGAGTTTCTGCCACCAAGTTTACATAGACTGGGTGTTGATGTACAGGAAACACATCGGCTGGCCGGGCAAAGTGGTCGAGATCGACGAGACGAAATTGGACAAATGCAAGAACCGCAAGGACATAAAGTTCATGGCCAGTGGGTTTTCGGCAGAGTGCAGCGGGACGATCCGACGAAACTTCATGGTGCTGGTGGAAAAGAAGAGCGCGGCGACCCTAACCAAAATCATTCACGAGTGGATCGCTCCGGTAACGAGGATAATTTCAGACTGCTGGCGTGGTTACAGTAACTTGGACATTCACTGCTACTATCACATGCAGGTGAATCACAGGAGGCAATTTGTGTGCAGCGAAATTAACGGAATGGTAAACACTCGAAACACACTAAAGATGAAGAGAGGCGAGACGTTGAGGACGCACACTCAAAACATTGAGCGAAGTTGGTGTTCTGTGCGATACAGCATTCCCTGCTTTGGCCGACGGAACAAATCTTCGGTCGGCTACCTGGCCGAGTACGTCTGGAAAAAGAATCAGCCGTATGGAGAACGACTGCACGCTTTGCTGTTTCACGCCGTCAACATGCATCATCGTAATCAGCGCAGAGGAGATGGCGGCAAAGGCTTTCCCAATTTTGACAGGTATCTGTTTGTAACGGTTGTTTTTAATTTGCAGGCACGAGGGAGATTGAGTTGCTGCTGCTGTTGCAGTTTTAAAAATGTTGATTGAGTTGCTGTTGCCATTGAAGTATAAAATTTAAGTGTGATTAATTTGCTGTTTGAATCAAATTATAAATATTGTTTAATTGAGTTGTTGTTTGAGTTAATTTACAGGTGCTAATATGACAGTGTATCTGTTTGTGTGAAGTCTAAATTAATTTTTAATTTGGATGCTGTTTGATTCAATTTTAAATTAATGTTTGATTGAGTTGCTGTTTGATTCAAGTGAAAGTTTTAGTCATTATGTACGTGTGATTAATTATATAATAAATGGCTGTATTTATAAAAAGTGTTAATAATTATTAAATATTTCCTTTAAAATAAATACAAATATATGCATCGCGAATCGCGTTTATTTAAACAGAGACAAGAAAGGGGCGAGAAATATAATTTTTTTTATACGCGATAGGAAACTTTTAGCAATAGTTACTTTTGGCACCTGGATACGCCACGGGGAACAAACGGGGTCTTTTACCCTGTATTCCGTTTTCGGTTTAGATACGCTATAGGAAATAATTGGGTGTAGGTCGAAATCCCCGCCCTCCGACATGGCTGGATACGCTATTTAGATACGCAATATGGAACAATCACTGGTCTTTTGTATTCTTCACCCACAGATCCCATGTGAACCTCTCGGGTTCCAGATCCCATGTGAACCTCTCGAGTTCCAGCCAAATGGAGGAGGAAACAGACACGAAGGATGTGGAGGAAATGGATGAGACACTTTCGGCTGCAGATAACCGAGTCATCAACCTCTTCAGTCCTGGGACCATCAACTTATTCTGTCCCGGGACCATCAACTGCTTCTTTCCCTGGACCAACAACTTCTTTGCACGAACCTATGTAATTATCATTTATATTTATTATTATATATATTTTTCTAATGTGATTGTAATTATTATATTTGAGAATAATGACAAATTTTTTCCCAACAGAACTGTTCGAAGATCGCAAAGGTACAGATTCACAGTCGTTTCCCACCAGCCGAGACCTCAAACAACTTCTGACGTCCATCAACAGAGAGGCACAAAGTGCAAATCAGCACCCGACATTACTCGTGTGAAACAAAAACAAGCTCCAGGTAAGTGTTCAAGACAAATACCAACAACAGACTTCTCCCAACATCGAAGAAATAATCCTAAACCAACCAAGATGACTGATATTTCTCGTCGTGAATTACAGCGACAAACAACCCGAAAGACTCGTTATAATCATAGAAAAACAAATCAATTTTGTTAACATTTGACAATTTTCATTCCAAAAAAAATGCATAGATACCTACTAGCATACCCATAAATAAAACATTGGCTTCATTTAGTCTTGTTTAGAGTTTTGCCGCATGGTTAATTAAAATATCACAAATTTCATTCTTAGTATCCCACATAATTGCAGTTTCACCATACAAATCCTCAGTATTTAGGAAATCTTCAATTTTTCCTTGTCTTTATTTAATACCATTTATATTGTCCAAAACTCACAAAACTGTCGATTTATTTTTACTAATATACATCATCGTGTAATACTGTAATGTTATTACGTCCCATTTGCTCCGTTTTCCATCAGATAATCTACCACTTCCACGATGAAGTGTTGGGCCGCGAAATGCAGTAACAAATCCTTTTCTAAGAAAACTGGTTCACAAAAAAAATTTTTCAGTTAGGTAACGCACAATATTTTCACGATCTGCATTAGCCGCTTTCACCAACAATTTCCAGTCTTTGTAAATCCCTTTCACTACCGCATCTATTGTTTGCACCAAATACACAAGTACGGGCCATTTTTCAAACTAATAATTGGCATACCCTAATATGATTAAACCAGCTGAATCTTTGGCTGAAACGTTGAAAACTTCTTATATTAGGAATTTTAAATTTTCCAAATTCCCCTCCGCGGCTGCTTGCTGAATTGGAAATTTATCACCAAAATCCTTTTCTTCAAAATTCAATTTCATCTCCTTCATGCGGACAAGTTCATCTAGCCAACCACGATAGGTAGCTAAACTCAACATTGACAGTTCCTTCTCGTCAAACAAGTCTTGTTTGTCATCACTGGCTCTCATGGTGTCTTCACTTGCTCTGATGGTGTCTTCACTGGCTCTTATGGTGTCTTCACTGGCTCTGATGGTTTCTTCACTCTGTAGTTTGTAGAGAGCGAGTGTGATCCCTTGGTTCAATCATCTCGTTTTTATACACGCACTGTGCGAGATTTTTTTTTATTGGCTGAGAAGATATGGAAGTGTTTTTTATTTTTTTATATTGGCTGAGAAGGAATGCAAGTTTAATTATATGGTATAGTGAGTTTTACCGACCTTGATAAATCGAATAAAAAGATTTTTTTTATTTGACTTTCCCATACACGATTAATTTCAGATGCAAAAAAATGACTATAATATATTAGCACGATCTTGTTAATTAAATGAGCAAAGTGTAAAAACAAATTAAGCTTTGATTTATGGGAAATATTAAAATTTAACGCCGCTTGTTTTTTTTCCTGCAATCATTACGCAAGTTTCATTGCAAACTTTATTATACTTTTAAACTTTCAAAACATTTACATATGGACTCGTGAGAGATCAGTTTAACTCGCACTCTCGACCTCAGCAGTCGGGTAATCAGAGTTAGTTTTACTTTATCAAAGTTACCAAATAGCACAGCGACCACTGATGAAACATATTTCATTTTAACATTTACTTATTACTTTTCAAATTTCAGAATAGTTTCGGCATTAGTAATGAAACTGATTGAAAACCCTTTGAGGTTTCTAGACGCCTCGGGAGATACAATCACGATTCGTTTCTTATCGGACTCGTAAACTGATTCGATTCTATTTTCAAAAGTCCATTCAATGTAAAATTGTTTGTAAATTAGCGGTTGGTCGAATAAAGTTTTGTAATTTATTTCATTGTGTTCCAACGAACCCTTGACTTGGCCGTCTTCATTACCGTTTAGACGAACCGTGAATATAGTTTGCAAATGTTCGTCCAAAAGGTCGGAATTGTATTAAATGCTCCGAAAATAACAGTTTCAAATTCTTCAATATTACCCAAGTAAATATACCTTTGGGAATATTCATAGTGTATCTCTTTGCCATATTAAAATGAATCATGCTCGCCTATCCCGGCTAGATGATTGATGATTGTGTAAATGATATTTTTTCGTCTGTTAAACTAGATTCGTTGGTATTTGTAAAATCATCGGTTTCGGTAGTAAATGGAGATGTAGTTTCTTCTTTCCACACCACCACCCTCCTCGGCCAAATAGAGGTGTTAAAACTGTGGTGTGTTTTCCAAATGTAAATACCAAGTGGTATTCCAGTAATTTAACTAACTATGAGTAGACCCAGTCCCACATAGAGTTGTTTATTTCCTTTATTCATAGTTCTTATCTATATATTGGCAAACGATAGTAAAAAACTCAAAATTACATTGAGTGATTGTCGGTTGTATAGCTGTCCATCGCGTGCCATGATAACCGAGCTCGGATCGCAAATGATTGTGGGTAAACCATAAAATACTTGCAGCACCAATGTTTGAATGGCGTTTTCTTCGTATTTTACCGACAGGTAAGAGAGGAATACGGACATTATTTCTAAAATTTGAGAATAACTCAAGGTATCGATAAGAGGTACCATAGATTTACGTATTTTTGGGGGATAGTTTGTCTTTGGAACGCCCTCCCATAATGTCTCTACATCAACCAATATATCTTCACGGTAATTTTAAAGAAATTAATTTTTTTCACGTCATTGAATATTTTTTTGTACTTGTGTCGTAGAGAACCAATTGTATTCCTAAACTCCTCAATTTGAAATGATAGGGAATTATCTTTGTATAGTAATTTTGTCAACTGTTTAATATCTTCATTTTCTGCCTGTTGCTCATCTCTCAAAAATATTTTATAATTTTCGCGAGTGACGTGCGGGCCCAAACAATTTTATTGGAATTTACACTGCTTAAGATATGGAAAATTTAAACGATGGGTAAATTGCGGAATTTTAAATTTTATTTCAGAACCGAGTTTATCACGTTCAGTCTTTAACGAATAAATATTTACGCCTTTTTACCTCAATACGGAACCGTAAAAATATTTGTTATTTATGATGACTGCCAGCTGTAAAAAATTCGAGTACAGCGGCGGTTTTAGGTTAATAAATTCAAACGATTAAAAAATTCAGAGTGTGTCATGTTTTTATTAAATTTTCTCCACGCTTTTAATTTTAGCAACTCTCTAATCGCAAAGATGAAGTCACAAGGTATTATTGTTTTTTTTTTCATAATGTAATATTAATTTACTTAATTACCGGTAGCTGCAGTTCCTGAATTAGCAGCACATCCGAAAGATGTACTCGCACCAAATTGTGTATTCACCGAGCCTTTGATTTTACTTTTAAATTTCCATAAAACAAACCCTGAAATTTCAATTAATAAAATAGATCCTATAATGGTAAATAGGCATATCTTTTGTTTTTTTATTCATTGTCTTATATACAAATACAACATATAAAATTTTTTTACATAGGGTTGGGAAAAGTAGGATAAAGAAGAGGCTAAAGACAGAAAATCACAACAGTTTAGGAATACTATTCTTTTTATTCATTGATGTATTTACAATAGTAACAAAAAATTTTTTACACTTGAATAAATTGAAATTTATTCTTGTTTGTTGTTCTGGATAAGACTACATACATTTCTTCTAGCGTGTATCCCGTCAAATTTCCATATATGTCATTACTAATTATTAATCATATACTGCTCTGAACTGTATTTCCATACGTAATTTGAAGCGGGAAACCATATAACAAGAGTTTACTGTTTTTAGTAGCTTCACATACGTGTTGAAAGGCAAATATATCTATCGTATAGAGATTCATCTTGAAGAAACATTTTTATATCAGAAAGAGGTTGTTTTTCCCTCGTCACACATGAGTATTTCGTCTCCAACATGTCACAAATTATATAAAACTTCACTGATACATACTCCATGACCATGAATTAAACTGCGGTAGCGAACACCAACGATTAGCGGCAAGTAATTGGGTTTGAGGTTTTCATTCTTCTCCACTATCAATGGTTTTTTATCGTTTGAAAAGAAAATTGGAGTGAACCGGGGACGATTTTCGAAAATACTCTGTTTGTCCATCTCAGTGACGTCATGCCGGCAGTTACACTCTTTAGAATTGTTTCTATTTGAGCGAGAAGAGCAATCTACACACTTAAATGGAAATAATGTGATTGGATATTTGTAAAGGCAAAGAAAAAAAATCCGGGAAACTTGACCATGTTTTCCTGCGCTCAGTTCATAATCTCTTTTGCGTTGAGTACGAAACGTGAAGCCGATGTTCTACTTTAGTAGGATGAACACCTGTAATAGGTGGGTTAAATATGGCATCATTTTTTGTAAAGGCCGTTAATTTACCGGTGTCGCATCATTATCGATAGAAGATGGTTGGATGGAAACATGATTCGCTAAATCGACAACTCCTTCGCGCGCGTTCTTCCACATCATCACGAACATGATCGGTGTATATTCCATCGTTCGAAAACCACAAATCTTTTGTTTTAATTCCAATTCCAGTTTTGATTTATCATCTACGTAAACTTGATCTTGTAGGTTTTGCAGTTGAATGGATCAAATATGGTCAATAACACATAGGCGACTGCAGTCATGATGAATACAACATAAAGTATAGGCAACCAAGAAAGAAAAACTGCAGCAAATGCTCTAATGGAGAATATAATCAATAACACATAGGCGACTGCAGTCATGATGAATACAACATCAAGTATGGGCAACCAAGAAAGAGAAACTGCAGAAAATGCTCTAATGGAGAATCCCACCATTTTCAAAGAACTCGATATCACAGCTCTCGTAACAAATTCTATCGTCAAAGCTCTGAATAAATAAATTCCCAACTGACGATTCAAGATCTTTGCACCCTTTTCGACCATTGTGGGTCCGATATGTTTGACTAGGATCTTGAGAACCGTATTCAGACCGACCTCACTGAATAATTGCAGTAGGAACTCGTGATTACCCAATCCTTGGATGCAAGAGATTATAATATCGGCATTTATGTCGGAAATATTTTCCGAATTAGATAAATCATCGGGATATTTGGTCGGAAAACCATCCATTAAACAGAGAATTTGATATTCGTCAATTTGACGTTTACTGTTATCTGTATATTTCAAGTGGCGTGGCACCGAATCGGCTTGCAGTCCGATTCGAATCCGAGAATCTCTATCGGAAACTATGGATTCGACATCGCGGTTCAGTATCAAAGGCTTAACAAACCTACCCACTCCCCTATATTCTGTGGTTCAAAATAAATGTCTCGGTGTTTTTTCTGTGATACCCATGTCAGTGAGTTTAATATCTGGATTTATGCAGAACGCCTCGTGATTAACTAGTATTCCCATTCTGTGACGTAATCGGGCATTCGTCCCGTTGGTGGTACTTGCGGGCTTTTTACACCGCACTGATCGATCCCATGAGCCAATTCCACGAAACTATATTCGATAATTTTTTATTAGTAATTTATGATGAAAGAGCTTATAATTTTACTATCTAAATCGTCTGTGTATTTGTCACCCGCCCGAGACATGATAACATTATCGCAATAATACGTGTTTAGACGAAATTGTATTGTTTAATCTCCATCTCTTTCACATACAGTGAAGAATCGACATCGAAACTAGTTCCTATCGTGTTTACATGTGGAATAATAGAACCTTATTTTACGTGCCAATAATCATCTATTCCCAACAAGTAGGCTTCCTGATGAACCAACATACACACATCACAGCGGTCGCTCTAATAGTTATTTGATCCGTGATATTTCTATTCGGAATCTTTGGTTGGAAAACATGCTCCTTGGCATGCAACCACATCTGAATTAACACACATGAATATTTTAGGGACATCTCGAGGCGTGGATAATGCAGATTGCATCAAGATGCATCGCAGAAATGTTTTCCACCTTTAAGACGAACCTGATAGCAATATTCATAAAAATCCTAGTTTGCCTTTTGTAACTCTATATCTTGCCGAATTTCTGTGTATACATGAGAAAATATTAGCGGCACTCGCAGCAAATATTCGTTATAAGTTAATATTTTATGTCTTTCACAAACATTTTTCAAAGTAGTTGAATAATCCAAGTTTGCTGGTCCAGTGAATAAGGACATCTTATGTATTTTTTTTTAGGTATATTTATAAAAATGCAATCACAGAGTCAACCTCAAGCTCAGGGTAGTTCGAATATATTTTATAATCTCAGTACGCATTCATAAAACCATACCATTAATCTCATCCAATCAAATGAAATTAATCGATATTATCCACTCATTTACGTTAATCAAAAACTTAACCTCAGTAATGGTTGTAACAGTTCCGTTGACATGAAATTGACGCCTATTTGTTTCTTGAATAACGAACGACGTGGTACAAGCACACCAGCTAGTGAACAGTTGTTGGTTGGTGGATTGTGCGAGACTCACTAGTCAGATTCCTGCATCGTCGATTGTAATTTATTTCGAAAATACAACAAATAAGTCTCATCTCAAAGAAGAGCATTTCGGTCGGCCAATGTCCCTTGTATCCCATCCTTGTCGGACAACCATTGATAACATCGACTAAAACGTTCATCAATCTATTCTCCAACAACAACCGTCAATTTATCAATTATTCGAAATTGGCCACTTTATTCGGGTACTCTACATATCCCGAAAACATCGCTAGTACCGATAAACTCAAACTCTTTACCAAACATGTGATCAATCATGGACTAACGTGGGCTTCTGTTTTGGATCTAGCATATATCGAGAAGGCTAAAGTGAATATGTTTTTCGATCAGGAATATCTAGATATGGACAAGGTCAACCAAAATTAATGAATTCATGATATAACGACCTCTTTGCCAAAAAAAACAGAAGTCGCTATGGAGGATGGCAAAAAAATTATACAATATGTGGTTCCTTTGACACAGTTACCCATATTTGACATTTTAACAACCCTAAGCTACCTCCCCTCATGCGATATCAACATCAATGTGCTCGGATACGTGCCAAACATCGAAATTTTCAACTCAAACTTGGTTTACAGTAAGGGATTTGGACTCAGGCACGATCTGGGCAACATGGAAAATGTAGAGTTGGACAATCTGTATCCAAAAGACGTCCAAGCCATCGTCAATTCCAAACCACTCCATCAAAACATTGATGTTTTGCATTTGAACTACATGGGGGCGGAGGGGCTAAAAATACCAATCGTCAAAAGAAAAATCAACCCATGTTCCGAATACATCCTAAAAATTTTGTAATTTCGTAAAAAAATTTTTTTTAAATAAACAACACATGAAATAAAAATTGTATTTTTTTTTAATTACAATTTTGGAAACGAAATGAACTCGTCCAATTTTTTCATGTTGGCACAAGTCAAATCTTTTTTTGTATAAATCAAACTTGACATTACCAGAAACATCTTTTGTAGTGGTAAATTCCATGTTCTTTTTTAATATTAGAAACAGTTGAAGTAATTGCTTGTTTGCAGTCAGGAAACACTTGTATCATTCTGTTGACGAATAGACTCGCTGGAGAATATTGCAAATATCAGCATTACACCCGTTCATACACAAATTGTTTATCGACGAATTGTCGAATTTTATAAAACTGATGCTCTTACAATCAGATGCAATATTTTTCAACATCGCCGTCTACGATTTGCAGCAAAATATATTCTCCTCTAAATGTTCGCTTTCACCGTCCTGTGATATCCGTTCTGCAACGCCCAGGTAAACACCCACGTTTTCTATACCAAGCTCGAAAAAACTAACAAGAGGTTTTGTTTTTAGTTTTGTCTTCAAGTAATTTATCGCATTGAACAGCTTGGCCAATTTGCCATATTGGAATATGGGTCGTATATGCTCTGTGATGTGTGGTGCGGAACAATTATCCAGAGTCAAGACACGCTCCGAATCGCCGTCCACGGTCTATTCAAACGCGGATTTGGTGCAGATTCGTCCCGTTACCTCGTCCACAAATGTCTTGAACGGCATACCTTGGAAATGATTCAAGATGAACATACCTTGAAACACAAGCACATCGATGAAACCAAACCAGCGTCGAATCTTTGAGCGTAGTTTATTCACTTTCACTTTATGATTCAACTTGTAATTCAAGGGAAATATCGAGGTGAACGTGCACAAGTGACAGGTAAAAGTATTGTTTTTCATTTCCGCGATATCGCGTTCATTCAGCAGCAACCAGTACCCTTTAGAAATCAGTTTGGAAAACAGATTGTCGATCCTACAGGAATCGGTGTTCATGGTCAGGTTCATCGGTACAGGTCTGACGACTAGCGCAAAGAAATCTGGATCGCCGATCTGAGGAGTCAACGGTTTACGGTTCAAGTCTGATTTTTTTTTTTTTTTTTTTATTTATTTATTTTTTTTTTGTACGTATTCGTCATGGAAACGAGCTTGCGCCAATTGCCAGTCGCAACAATATTTTTTGCCTGTTCTTCATTATTGTCGAATTCATACCCGACTAGCCGAATCAACAGCATTGATGGGGAGAAAATTAGTTTATTGGAGAAACTATCAACGGGCTGGATATGGCCGACAAATCGTTTTACTACGTACCCGAAAAGTTTATGATCGTAGACTATGTACTTATCATCCACTTTAAAAAAAAGTGTAAAGTATACAAATCAAGATCGTTTTCAAAGTTTTCACCTTCAGGATTATGGTGAACAAAATCATATGGTTCTTTACCCAAGGGTAAAATTCATTCGAAACAATGTCCTTAATTTTTTAGGGTGTAACTGTACTTGTTGATGCAAAAGCGATGACTGCGTGTTCGGCTTACTCGAATGTGTGGTGATTCGTGATTATTCGTCAATATATAGGGAACCCAAGACGAAATAACAGTGAATTTGGGAATTTATGGTCGAATAATCTTCCATGTTTAATCTCCTCTATTTAGAATATTTAATTATACAGTATTCCATCACACATTCGCACAACGATAGTGGTGGTGAAGATGATGACTAGGGTAATGATGTAATTTCGATGCCATCGCAATAACTGCGATAATGATGGAGTAATCTCAAATCCAATTCAGATGCCAGCATCACAGGGAATATATTGCAGCTATGACAATTCTCCATGGTTATACAAGTCGTATAGTTCAAGTTGTGATGATGGCACAACTTGAACATGATGGAATACCACAGATGACAATCAGTTTGCATTTGAGAATTGTATTTTTGAGACAAGGCTGAAAAGTCACATTATGTTTACGAGCCAAGTATTCTACACAGTCGTTGAACTGATTCAAGTAATGGCTATAGAAGAATTCCCCGTGCATGGTCGTAGAAGAACTGAAATATTTAAAAAGGGAGGTGTATTTATAGAGAGGGAGTTTTTCATTTATTTTTTTTTTCAAAAGTAAAATAAAGAAATCTTTTATCTAGTAAATTCTTCGTTTTTTTTTTCAAGAGTAAAATAAAAAACTCTTTTACTGTATATATACCGACTGTTGTTTGTTGTATAATTCGGTGCCGACAACGATGGGTTTCAACAGCTCTTTCTTAGTGGGTTCTGAGGCGGTGGAAGCCTACAAATCCCAGTCAGCATATATGCAAACTTACTACAGGAACCAGAGCAATTTTCCCAAACTTACTTTTGAATTATCGGCCGATAAAGGTTATGGTGATGTTCACTTGATGATTTACGTACTGATGAAGGGAATACAGAGAAATAACTGTGTTTACAACAAAGTAGATGGATATATGGATGAAGATGTAAACGTCCGTAGTTTCTACGTCTTCGATGATGATAGTGGAAACGAGATGGAAGAAATGTGTGGAAATTGCACCCTGGATCTCGAATCAATTGTGCAAAAAAAATTGCAACACCATCAAACTCTTTGTTATTGTTCGCAACCTAAATTGGTGTTATCCCATTTAGAAAAAAGGATGTCCAATTTACACCAGATGAAGAAAAGGAAGAAATTAAAAACTCTTATATATTCGAAGCTCGTTACGATTCAGTCCAGGAACTATTAACGGGACAATATTTTAAAAACCCACGAGAAGTGAAGATTATAACATTCATCCCGTCATGATGTGCACTTGCTCTCGGATTTTTGGAATTCATTTGTGAATCTTATGTAAAAAAAATATCATTATAATAAAAACCTTTTAAAAGTTTGTATTTTTTTTACCTACTATATTGACAAATGAACTAGTGCTAAAATTAGAGGATTCAACCAGGATTGGTAATCATTGTACAAAACCACCAACAGTTAGTGTTTGTCTTCCGATTTTAAGCCGTGGCCAATCAGCATACCTATTTTAATTAGTAAATAATACAGGGTCGATGCGACTATCAGATTGTGTAGTTTTGTGAGACGTAAAACTTGTATTTTTACCACTTCGATATTTAATATTTTATTCAAATATTGTTTCACATCGTAATGATTTTTCTACAACTTTATAGGCAAGCTAATAGTATGTTCGAGAGCATTTTCCACGTCATTTTCTATATCATCGTGATGGTAAAACCAATAATTCACATTTGCAAACACGAAACCCGCTGCTGGATCCATTAAAGTTTTTTTAATAACACATAATATTCTTTTGTCACCACCACCCCCACCTTCAACATCGTTGTTTTTTTTCTTTGGCACTTTGGCTCGAATAAAAAATGATGGAGAAAATTAATATTCTAAATTGGGTATTGAAGGGTTCTGCTCGAAACATAACGATATATGCGTCGGTGTTACAAACATTACCAAAGTTTCATTTTCTTGTGGTTCGTCACTTATTTTTACATTAACAAACACCCTAAAGGAATCTATCCCACTATCGGGAATGTATCCCTTTGTCATCATCGATTGTTCGACTTCCGACAAGTGAATGTCGGCAAAAGGACATTGAATGATTAGAAAATATGGATGGCATTTACTCAAGTAACACGATAGCGAGAAAAGCGTATGATAAACAAAGTTCTCAATTTTTTTTTTTTTTTTCATTTTTTGCGAAAACCCAATGTATTTTCAATTGTTGCGATATTCGATCTATAAGTCGCAATCCAACCTCGGGTATCGATCGCTCTAAATGGTGGCATTAACGTTTCTCTGGGTTTATGTTTCGGATATGCAAAATACTGACAGAACGATTCACATTTGATCAAATCGGGTAGAAACTTGTTGGCGTTGTATGATAGTTTGCGATCGTCATCTTCGCGGTTTTCAATTTCGACCAGAAACTATCTTTGCAAATCACAATCTACTTTGGTAGGATTCCTTTTCTCTACAAATGAACGAAAATAAATATCTTCTAAAAATAATTAAAAAGCAATCATTTACCACATACAAACTGATTAAAATAAAATGTTTGCTTCAACCTCCAGTTGGTTTCCGCATCGAGTTCTGGAACGCAAAGCATTAGAAAATCCAAACGACTTAGGGAATTTATATTTGTTGCAAACTGTCTATAGTTGTAATTGTCTTATAGTTTATTTTTCCTACCAAAATGTCTCAACAAATTAATGAAGTGATTCAAGGTTTATACTTGATTTACGTAAGGGTAGTCTTGAGATGCTGGCAACATGATTGTTTTATTGATTTCGTTTTTTGAATATGCAGTCATGAATTGTGCGGAAATTGATGCGAGTGGTTTTTGTATTTTCCCATTTTTGAAGACTGAACTTTTTTTTCCCAGTTCTCTCCCCAATATAGGCAAACTGAAATGAGGGCAAGGGAGGGGAAATGAAATGCTGCAATGTGATTGGTTGTTGGAATTATGACCTGGGGGGGGGGGGGGGGAAATGCCAATCATGGAGCGCGCTGACAAAATCACACGAAACTAAACAAACTTATTCATTAGTTTCTATAAAACTAATTAATATTCAACGTTTGTCTTGTAACTGTAAAGTGATTAGTAATGTAATTTAGGATGATGTAATGTCATGAACTTTACATCGACTTGGAACCAAAACTGCGTGATGTCATGCCTATCCTACTCATCTCAAGGTTTGGAGTCATTATTATTTTTGTCTTTTAAATTCTTATATATAAAAGTGGGTTATTTCCTTTATTCGAGTCATAAAATTTGCGGTGTTTGGTACGAAATGAGAGAGAGGCAACGACAATCGGGAAATATTCTCGAAAGGATTTCCACATGCGCTCGAAAGGTTAATCAAGAAACTGAGTTTTCAATCCAAAAGCTCATTACCCTTGCAAAATTTAATCAGTTTGTGGAAAATACCGAACCTACACTGATTCAAAATTTGTACAAATTTTCATCATCGTCACCGAGCCACGATAAAGAAACTTGCCTGCGAAATCATTTTCAAATCCCCCAATCGGTGGAAATCCAAATCCGAAGTTTAAATGAGTCTGGTATCATTACCTATCAACTCAAAATTTACTTTGGTTGACGGGTAGAATTAAAGTTTTATCAGAGCGAGATTGTGCCTGTAAATTGGAGCGAAGCAGTGGAAATTGATCTCGATGTTTTTGATTTGAAGCTCGTCAATTTGGAAGAAACATTGCGAATGGTTCGTTACGTGTATTCCAAGAGCGATACGGGGAACCGAATTACTTTTGATTGTTTATTTGACGAAACTTCTCTACTCAACACGTATCGAATTACTGTCGAAAACGAAATGTGTGATTCGATCGAAACATTCATACGCCATCTTCCCGAAATGCTTTCGACGAATTGATTTACGACTATTGTGGTGAATACAAGAGAGTAACCAATTTCGTCAATGTAATCTGGCCCGTTCTCGTGGAGTAATGGCCCTTTATAGAATGTGTCGCCATAAGTGAACGACCTGAATATTATGCCAATAAATTAGACGGCGAGCATAAACTCTCTTTTCTCACACCTGGTTTACTTTTCGTCCTCTTTTACCCGGTATTCATGTGCATAATTTCAAAGTGAGCTCTTATTACGTCGCATTCGTCGAGGAATTGGAAAACAACAAAGTTTTAGTTCTCATCGACGTGTTGGATAAAATCAACGTTTCGAGGGTACATATGAAACAGGTATTACAAAATCATCAAAACCATATTCCCGCCATCTACGAAATTGATATTCTGGAATCAATCGATTAATAACATTCCTCGTGGAAAAACACGGCCGTTTTGATCAATTGACTGGTTTGTACCGCTTGAACGAGGACTAATTATACGCAAACACGTTCCATCGATCGGTATGTTCTCTCGAGCCAATTTCACTTCACACTGATGGCATGTTGTATTTCCACAAGGACGAGATCGTCAAAGTAAAGAGTGAAAAAAACAATCGATTTGAAGTTTGATTGCCAATCTTTTTTAAAGTATTTAAAGGGTAAGAAAATCCCTAAAATAAAGCTCAAACAAGGAGTGTCGTTGACAGACATGACTGTGAAATATTTCAGTCTATATGCAGAGTATAAATACTTCATGCCAAAGGTCTTGGAATTTGAAGATGGACATATCTTTGAAGAGATGTTTCCCGATTATTCCAACGTAAAACTTTTAAAGCTAACAATATGCAAAGAGCAGTTTGTGAAAATGATTGACGTTTTAGAGAAACTGATGATTAGTACAATGAACGAATGTTCAAAGTACTATATATCAACGGATGTCTGAAATTGCTTGAAATTTGCCATACAAACCATTCACATTAAGTTACCGATGTAACAGGCAGACTATACTCGTCCGTGGGGTACAAACTGCTCTCATTTTTCAATTTCCTTTCTGCGGTTTCTCGTAATTTCAAATTTTTACCTACGCATATTTATTTGACGAAATTAATGAAACTTT
>CM057003.1:127226678-127251223 GCA_029891345.1 Dryococelus australis
GCGAAATTACGAGGAATCTATTGTGGCAAATGACCGTCCTGTGCAAACGGGAAACGACATTGGTGGTTATTGAGAGGAACATTGGATAGACCGAGTACCGGTTTGGATTTGAATATATCACTGCATATATAATTGTATGTGTTGATGGAGAAATTACTCACAAAATTGAAAGTCAAAGTGGAAGTGACGATGAGAGTGTAATTACCGAGATGTACGTATTGAATAGAGTCAGCATGATCGAGACAAATTTTCAGTTGGTGACTAACCAGTTTGAGAACACTTTGTTTAATGTGGAAAAACTGGACATTTCATCCGACGTCATATTTTCCGAGTAAGCATTGGTAAGTGACGAACATCAGGTTCCTTGTTACGATAGTGAATTTTACCCGACATTGATTTTCATCATTACAAGGAAAATTTCATGCATGCACTCATAGATGGTTTATTGGCTGAAGATTCAAACTTTTTTTTACGTGGCCTACACTTTCTACACGTGTCATTGCATAGCAAATAATATCGAAATGAAAAACATTAACATCATTGTTGAAGTAAATGAATGGCGGAATAAGTGGATTTTGGTTAGGCAACAATGGTGATGGCAAGATCAGCATATACATAAATATTCCAAAAATTGTTCGAAACAAAGTAGAGATGAATAGTATGGTGATGAATGTGAATACGACCACATAACCGTTTCCACGGAAACGGTTATGTGGACCTGCATCATCGGCTACGTTTAAAGAAAATTACGACAGTTTCATCTTTGTTTTATCGGAGATGGTGAATTGCGGTTACGTGAGGCGCGTGTTGTCATTGCTCGTTTGCTACATCGGCAGTAAAAATTTAATAAAGTTGATCGGATGTGTGTTCAAGTTTTTCAACCCGAACCAGTATGCGAAGTTCATCTTGAGGGGTTGGTGCACTAACGAAAATGTAATCAATCACGTGTACACAGGATTCTACAAGACCGACGTTCTTTACATTTTGCTTTCGTCATTATGTGAAGGACCTCTCGACTGGACAAACCTGTTCAATATGTAAAAATATGTCATATTTGGTGAATCCAATGGTTGAGATGGTGGTGGTGAAAATGAAGATTCGTCCTCGAATAAAATAAAAAAATTGTCGTCAGCCACAGCTTGTAAGGTAACTAGTTTATTCTTTTCGGACATATTATTGACGAGGAGATGTGGCAACTTGGTGTATTGTTCGGTATTGGAAAGTTTTCAATCGTTCCCGAAAGCGAGTTTCTCTTTAGTCTCTAAATACAAGAGTACGAGGCTGTTCTCGACCATCTAGGTTACCAAGTCTTTTGTTATGGGTATGTATCTAACCCATTACTAAATGTATTTGAAACAGCTTCGCCTTCCCTGACATGTCTGGTGGCCATCAAGAACCGATAACAAATTTCAAAACTGGTAATCACTCTGGTCCATTTCTCTCATGTACAAGACATATGTTCGACATCTGCCTTAAATTAATACATTTCTTATCGTGGTTGTAATACAACAAGTTGAAGGTGATGTTACTCTGCCCGATATTTTCAAACATAGTGGCAAAGCAGTATGCATTAATTGAACCTGATTTCAAACCCCTCGACTACATCGATGAAACTTTTGTGGTTACGTTCAATGATTTGACACTAAAATACAAATGGCCTCCAACACTCGTAGAAAACTTAAAGCTTATTACCAGCACCAAATTGTCGATTGCCTTCAAGGTTTTTGCTGTTATTTTAACTCATAAATATGTGGTGAACCTGAAAGGAGTTATTCCATTCATACAGTCCATTTTTTGGATAACACATGCCTAAAATCTGAGGTTGGCCAACTTTATTTTCGACTCGAAAAATGTTCTTCCATTTAGTGATTTGTTAAAGAATGGCATAAGAAACAAAATGAGGGTTGGCGGTAGAGAAGGAGACTCGGACGATGAACATGATCGTGGTTTGGAAATTGATGATGACGATGAAAGAACGACCATGCCGTTCAACACTTCGCAATCTATGAATTATTATTACGCAATTATCGTGAAATTTTTGCGCATGAAGCGAAAAAAACTCAATGCCAAGTATAATGCCAAACAAACTGAAAAAATTGCGGCTACAGTTTCCTTACCGATAGATGCTGCGTTGTCACAGCCAGATCGTCCCGAGTGCAGTTTTCGAATAAGGGCCATTGTCAAATTCAATGTCCGCAATGGGTGATGGAAATGAGCCGCTCAATGAGGATGATTTCGGATTTGTGGTGCAAAACATGAAGTTTTGAGATAAGGGGAAAGTCGAATCGTCCATCGAGTTGACTGAGTTCGAGGATGGATTCGTATGTAATGCATTCGTCATCTTTTCGTGGTTGTTGCGTATGGGGTTTCACAATTCCTATTTCGCTGGACCTTTGTCGCGATATTTACGTGAAAATCACTTCGAAATTTACAATTATATGAAACAACTTGTTATCGAACATGTTGGCCAACCCGTGTAACATGAATTAAGTAAAGGACCTTGCTAATTTACAAGAATCATTTTGTGAAAATTCGCGAGTTCATCTTCCTCTTCATATTGAGCCAAAGACTGAGTGGTGGCACCTCAAAGAACTTTACGATCGGTACAAATACTTGAACGTCTACCCAAGAGAAAACCAAATAACGTCTGAAGAGGACTTGTTACTCACCGAGTACTTGGATCACGTATAAATTGGATTTGTATCCATGAGTTTATATCGCAAATTCTACATGGCTTTGGTAGTCACTCTAATGCAGTTAATGGCATCTTTAAATTTCCGAGGTAATCAGTTGCAGAATTCCTGGTACTTTACGGTTAGACGGTGCTATTTAAACATATTTTCCCCTCCCTCCCCTATTTTTGTTTGCCATCATTGCAGAGAAATCTGAAAAAAATACTTCACTCAATGCTGAGAGATGGACAGAAAAACATAAGGTATGTATACATGTATATATATATATTTAGTTCCATGAAATTTTCCAAGACTACTTACATTCGACCACTCATCCCTTTTTTCCACTTTATTGATCAACCAATCGGAGAACACCACAATCTCACTGGTGTTAATTACTGTGCACTAAAATAATGGCCCACGGCACCTCTGTGTTGAACATAGTCACCGTCTTTGGCTAGAAATGTCCGGTGCACGTACATGTCTCCTTCATGTCTTGTTTTAACGGTCGTTTTCCTTGAAGAGAAACCCCTTGTGATTCACGTTACTGGCATATGGTTGCGGAATTGCCCCTGGTGTCAGTTGGTGATGAGGGTGCCAGCACAGTATGTTTCTTCCTATAACAGACAGTTACAAACAAAATTAAAACAGAGTGAGTGGGACCTTGTAAACATAAAATATTTGTATTATGTACTGAGGTCCAAACAAATGGGTATTTTTTAAGTGCAAAAATATAAACACTAAAGTTTGCAAGATCCCATGTGGGTCTTTTTAATTATAAAAGTTCAAACTTACTGATGCCCCAAAATATGGGTAATTTTAAAGTGTACACGTATTTTAAGTCCTATACGAACCAGTTTTATTTATGTTGTTCATGTAGGAGTTTCAACATTAAATAAATTTACTTTTACATATTAAGCTTTACACATAGCTTAATAACAAGATATTACTTACTGCTACTTATCTACAGCACGATATGGCTTACCTCCCAGCACCAGAGATGCACATTTTCAGTAAATAAAATGTCTTATATTTAGAGGAAATTAAAAATAACTTGCGATTTATTAAACATGAAAAAATATTTTGTAAAAAACTATTAACATTATAATTGTTTGGAATAATAAAAAATTCTACTTAAATAATAAAATGGATGTAAATATATTTTATATTATTTAATAAATCAAAGTTGTTTTAATATTATTTTATAATTTATTTCATACACCGTTGGCGCTATCTTTTGGTAAATATATTATGTTACTTACTGTGTGGGGGACAGCTGCCGGAGATGCTGCTACCATGTTAGAGACACCTGAGGCCGGACGTGGCTCATCTGCTGGAACTGCTGCCGGGTGAGATGCTCCTGTGGCTGGACTAAGGATATCCGCTGGAGCTACTGCTGCCCGGAGAGAGGATCCTTTGGCTGGGTGGGGACATTTGCTGGAGATTTTGCCACCGGGGTGAGAAAATCCTGTGGCTGGACGAGGGACATTCGCTGTAGCTGCTGCCCGCAGAGAGGCCCCGGTGGCTGGGCGGGGGACATCCACGGTAGCTGATGCTGTATTTCTATGGGACTCCTGTGGCTGGACGAGGGAAATCTGTTGGAGCTAATGCTACACGGTGAGAGGCTCCTGTGGCTTGACGAGTTACATCCACTGGAGCTTCTACTTCCCTGTGAGAGGCAACTGTGGCTGGGCGGCGGACATCTGCTGGAACTGCTGCTTCCGGGTAAGAGTCTCCTGTGGCTGGGCAGGGGACATCCACTTGGAGCTGATGCTGCTCGGTGAGAGGCTCCTGTGGCTGGACGAGGGACATCCTCTGCAGCTGCTATTGCCCAGTGAGAGGCACCTGTTGCTAGGCTGCGGACATCTGCTGGAGCTGCTGCTGCACAGTGAGAGTCTCCTGTGGTTGGACGAGGGACACCCACTGGAGCTGTACTGCCCAGTGAGAGGCATCAGCGGCTGGGTGGAGGTCTTCCGCATGAGCTGCTGCTGCACGGTGAGAGCCTCCTGTGGCTGGGCAGGGGACAACTGCAGGTGATGCTTTTATCTGGTCAGAGAATCCTGAGGCTGGACGTGTTTCATCTGCTGGAGCTGCTCCTGGGTGAGAGGACCCTATGGTTGGGTGTGGGACTTTGCTGGAGCTGCTGCTGCCCGGTGAGAGGATCCTGTGGCTGGGCAGGGACATTAACTGGAGTTCCTGCTGTGCAATGTACAACTGGGCGAGAGACTCTTGTGGATGGACGTCGGACATCCTCTTACCTGCTGATGCCTGGTGAGAGGCTCCTGTGGCTTGGCGGGGGACAGCTACTGGAGATGCTACTATCGGGTGAGAGGCTCCTGTGGCTGGGCGACGGACATTCGCTGGAGCTGCTGCACGGTGAAATGCTCCTGTGGCGTGATGGGGGACATCTGCAGGAGCTGCAACTGCCCAATGAGAGGTTCCTGTGTCTGGGCCTGGGACATACACTTTAGGAGCTGCTGCACGGCGAGAGGCTCCTGTGACGGGACGAGGGACATCTGCTGCATCAGCTAATGCCTAGTGAGCGGCACCTGTGGCTGGGCTGCGGACATCGGCTGGAGTTGCTGCTGCCCAGTGAGAGTCTCCTGTGGTTGGACGAACTGGTCAGTGAGAGGCACCTGTGTATGGGCGGGGTTAATCCGCTCGAGCTGTTGTTGATGGGTGAGAGGATCCTGTGGCTGTGCGGGGGACATCCGCTGCATCTGCTACTGGGCGATGTACAGCTGGGCGAGAGTCTGTTGTGGCTTGACGAGGGACATCCTCTAAAGATGCCGCCGGGTTAGAGGCTCATGTGGCTGGACGGGGTTACATCCGCTGGAGCTGTTGCTGCGCGATGAGAGGCTGCTTTTGTCTGGATGAGGGACATCAATTGGATTTCCTACTGCCCAGTGAGAGGCTCCTTTAGCTAGACGACGGACATCCGTATGGAGCTGCTGCTGCCCGGTGAGTGGCTCCTTTAGCTGGACGACGGACATCCACATGGAGCTGCTGCTGCCTGGTGAGAGGCTCCTGTGGCTGTTCGAGGTACATCTGCATGAGCTGCTACTGTCAGTTAAGAGGCTCCTGTGGCTTGGCGGAAGAAAGCTGCTGGAGTTGCTACTGCCCAGTCAGAGGCACCTATAGCTGGGCTTCGGACATCTGCTGGAACTGGTGCTGCATGGTGAGAGGCTCCTGTGGCTGGACGACGGACATCTGCTGGAGGTGATGCTGCTTGGTGAGAGGCACCTGTGGCTGTGTGGGGGACATATGTGGGAGCTGATGCTGCCCGGTGAGAGACTCCTTTGCCTTGACGAGGGACATCTGCTGGAGCTGAAGCAGCCCAGTAAGAGTCTTCTGTGGCTGGGCTTGGTACATCAGCTGGAGTTGGTGTTGCTGGTTGAGTGGCACCTGCAGCTGGGCGGGGGACATCCGCTCGAGCTGTTGTTGCCGGGTGAGAGGATCCTGTGGCTGGGCGGGGAACAGCCGCTTGAGCTGCAACTGCCCGGTGAGAAGCTCATGTGGATGGACAAGTGACATCCGATGGAGTTGTTACTGCCCAGTGAGAGATTCCTGTGGCTTGGGCGTGGGACATCCATTAGAGATGCTGTTCACGGGTGTGAGACTCCTGTGGTTGGACGAGGGACTTCCGCTGGAGCAGTGCTGCCCGGTGAATGGCTCCTGCGGCTGGGTGCGGGAAAGCTGCTGAAGATGCTGCTACCAGGTGAGAGGCTCCTGTCGCTGGTCTAGTGACATTCGCTGGAGCTGCTGCCCGCTGTGAGACTCCTGTGGCTGTGTTGGTGACATCCAGTGGAGCTGCTACTGGCCAGTGAGAGGCTCCTGTGGCTGGTCGGGGGACAGCTGCTGGAGATGCTGCAATCGGGTGAGAGACTCCTGTTGCTGGACAATGAACATCCGTGGGATCTGTTACTGCCCAGTGAGAGGAACCTGTGGCTGGGCGGGGGAAATCTGCTAGTGTTGCTGGTGCCAGTGAAATAATCCTGTGGCTGGACGAGGGACATCCTCTGGAGCTGTTGCTGCCCGGTGAGTGGCACCTGGGCCTGGGCAGGGGACATCCGGTGAATCTGCTGCTGCAATATGAGTGGATCCTGTTGCTGGGCGGGGGACTTTAGCTGAAGCTGATGCTGCCTGGTGAGAGGGTTCTTTGGCTGGGCGGGGAAAGCCGCTAAGATGTTGCTGCTGGGTGAAAGTCTCCTGTGGCTGGACGAGGGACATCCGATTTTACTGCCGCTGCAGGGCGAGAGTATCCTGTGGCTGAACGGGGGACTTTATCTGGAACTGCTGCTGTGCCATCTACAGCTTGGAGAGAGACTCTTTCGGATGGACGAGTGACATCCGCTGGTGCTAATGCCAGGTGAGAGGTTCCTGTGGCTTTGGGGACATCCGCTGGAACTGCTGCTGGGTGAGAGTCTCCTGTGGGTGGATGAGGGACATCCGTTGTAGCTGTTGCTGCCCGGTGAGAGGCTCCTGTGGCTGGGCGGGGACCTCTGCTTGAGCTGCTGCTGTAGGGAGAGTTACTTCTGTGGCTGGACGAGGGACATTCGTTGGAGTTGATGCTGCTTGGTGAGAGGCTCCTGTGGCAGGGCGGGTGAATCCGCTAAAGATGGTGCTGCCAGGTGAGAGACTACTGTGGCTGGACGACGGACATCTGCAGGAGCTGCTGCGGCAGGGCGAGAGGATCGTGTGGCTGGGCTGGGGACTTTATCTGGAGCTGCTGCTGGGCAATGTACAGCTGTGAGAGAGACTCTTACGTATTAACGAGGGACATCCGCTGGAGCTTCTGCCGAGTGAGAGGATCCTGTGGCTTTGGGGGATATACTCTGGAGCTTCTGCCGGTTGAGAGACTCCTCTGGCTGGATGAGGGACATCCGTTGGAGCTGTTGCTGCCCGGTAAGAGGCAACTGTACCTGGGCGCAGGACTTCCGGTGGAGCTGCTGCTTGGTGATGTACAGCTGGGAGAGAGACTTTCGGATGGACGAGGGACATCCGCTGGAGCTGCTGCCATGTGAGAGGCTCCTGAAGCTTTGGGGGACATCCGCTGGAGTTAATGCTGGGTGAGAGACTCCAGTGCCTGGATGAGATATATCCATTTGAGCTGTTGCTGCCCAGTGAGAGGCCCCTAGGACGGGTGGTCGGGGTTGGGGGGACATTCGCTTGAGCTGCTGCTGGGCGAGTTTCTTGTGTGGCTGGAAGAGGGAAATCCGCTGGAGCTGCTACTGCCCGGTGAGAGGCTCCTGTGCCTGGGCAGGGGACAACTGCAGGAGATGTTGCTACCGGGTGAGAGGGTGAGAGACTCCTGAGGCTGGACGTGGGTCATCTGCTGGAACTGCTTCTGTTTTAGAGGCTCCTGTGGCTGGTCGGGGGACATTACCTGCAGCTGTTGCTGCCCGTTGAGATGCCCCTGTGTTTGGGCGGGTTGACATTAGCTGGAGCTGCTGCTGCCCGGTTTGAGGATCCTGTGACTGGGCGGGGGACATTAACTGGAGATGCTGCTGTCGGGTGAGTAACTTCTGTGTTTCGATTCATGTCATTATTGAACTAGGTATAGGCCGTCCACAGTAAAGTGCGCACTTTTTGAACCTTTTATATCATACATAATAATAAAAAATTCATTTCATTGTGGTCAGAGACTTTTGGTTTTGGGTATGGTGAATGTAAATACTGTGTTTATTATTTACACTGCAGGGTTTACATTAACAAGGGGAGGAGGGATATAAATTGGCTTAAAGAAAAACGTAACTAGGGCTTAAAAGTGCTCACTTTACCGTGATTGGCCTCTAGGTCTGCGATCTCTACAGTTCGAGGCAGTTATGAACAAGCAAAAACAAAAATATACCGATAGGCACAGGCAGATAAATAAGAAGTCTGCACGTTGCGATGTGGCCAGTCACAGAGGGGCTAACCCAGCCGGGAAGGGAAAAACTCTGCAGGGAGCGGCGAACGACGGGTTATCTGAGCATGCGCAGTTGTGCACTGTGGCGCCCCTGGCGTGGTTACTGGTACTGAGGGAATGACTAACTATCACAAGAGACTAGTTCTTTTATGTCGAGGTGAACAATGCAAATTGTTCTTTTTCAAGACCAGTTCAAAATGAACTGGTAGTTCGTGAACTACCCATCACTATTTTTCACCTTTTTCTTTGTGTTTTCGAGATTAATTATACTTCTGGATTTAAAAGCTTAATTATTTAGGCTGGGTATTTTTTTCACTGAATTATAATAATAAAACAAATAAGAATGTTGTGTAGGGAGGAATTTTGTTACAACTGCAGTGAAATCACTTCTTACTAAGTTGACAACATTGACAAATAGAAAAATATTACTTTGCTACAATAGGAATATAAGTAACATAATATATTTACCAAAAGATAGCGCCAACGGTGTATGAAATAAATTATAAAATAATATTAAAACAACTTTGATTTATTAAATAATATAAAATATATTTACATCCATTTTATTATTTAAGTAGAATTTTTTATTATTCCAAACAATTATAATGTTAATAGTTTTTTACAAAATATTTTTTCATGTTTAATAAATCGCAAGTTATTTTTAATTTCCTCTAAATATAAGACATTTTATTTACTGAAAATGTGCATCTCTGGTGCTGGGAGGTAAGCCATATCGTGCTGTAGATAAGTAGCAGTAAGTAATATCTTGTTATTAAGCTATGTGTAAAGCTTAATATGTAAAAGTAAATTTATTTAATGTTGAAACTCCTACATGAACAACATAAATAAAACTGGTTCGTATAGGACTTAAAATACGTGTACACTTTAAAATTACCCATATTTTGGGGCATCAGTAAGTTTGAACTTTTATAATTAAAAAGACCCACATGGGATCTTGCAAACTTTAGTGTTTATATTTTTGCACTTAAAAAATACCCATTTGTTTGGACCTCAGTACATAATACAAATATTTTATGTTTACAAGGTCCCACTCACTCTGTTTTAATTTTGTTTGTAACTGTCTGTTATAGGAAGAAACATACTGTGCTGGCACCCTCATCACCAACTGACACCAGGGGCAATTCCGCAACCATATGCCAGTAACGTGAATCACAAGGGGTTTCTCTTCAAGGAAAACGACCGTTAAAACAAGACATGAAGGAGACATGTACGTGCACCGGACATTTCTAGCCAAAGACGGTGACTATGTTCAACACAGAGGTGCCGTGGGCCATTATTTTAGTGCACAGTAATTAACACCAGTGAGATTGTGGTGTTCTCCGATTGGTTGATCAATAAAGTGGAAAAAAGGGATGAGTGGTCGAATGTAAGTAGTCTTGGAAAATTTCATGGAACTAAATATATATATATACATGTATACATACCTTATGTTTTTCTGTCCATCTCTCAGCATTGAGTGAAGTATTTTTTTCAGATTTCTCTGCAATGATGGCAAACAAAAATAGGGGAGGGAGGGGAAAATATGTTTAAATAGCACCGTCTAACCGTAAAGTACCAGGAATTCTGCAACTGATTACCTCGGAAATTTAAAGATGCCATTAACTGCATTAGAGTGACTACCAAAGCCATGTAGAATTTGCGATATAAACTCATGGATACAAATCCAATTTATACGTGATCCAAGTACTCGGTGAGTAACAAGTCCTCTTCAGACGTTATTTGGTTTTCTCTTGGGTAGACGTTCAAGTATTTGTACCGATCGTAAAGTTCTTTGAGGTGCCACCACTCAGTCTTTGGCTCAATATGAAGAGGAAGATGAACTCGCGAATTTTCACAAAATGATTCTTGTAAATTAGCAAGGTCCTTTACTTAATTCATGTTACACGGGTTGGCCAACATGTTCGATAACAAGTTGTTTCATATAATTGTAAATTTCGAAGTGATTTTCACGTAAATATCGCGACAAAGGTCCAGCGAAATAGGAATTGTGAAACCCCATACGCAACAACCACGAAAAGATGACGAATGCATTACATACGAATCCATCCTCGAACTCAGTCAACTCGATGGACGATTCGACTTTCCCCTTATCTCAAAACTTCATGTTTTGCACCACAAATCCGAAATCATCCTCATTGAGCGGCTCATTTCCATCACCCATTGCGGACATTGAATTTGACAATGGCCCTTATTCGAAAACTGCACTCGGGACGATCTGGCTGTGACAACGCAGCATCTATCGGTAAGGAAACTGTAGCCGCAATTTTTTCAGTTTGTTTGGCATTATACTTGGCATTGAGTTTTTTTCGCTTCATGCGCAAAAATTTCACGATAATTGCGTAATAATAATTCATAGATTGCGAAGTGTTGAACGGCATGGTCGTTCTTTCATCGTCATCATCAATTTCCAAACCACGATCATGTTCATCGTCCGAGTCTCCTTCTCTACCGCCAACCCTCATTTTGTTTCTTATGCCATTCTTTAACAAATCACTAAATGGAAGAACATTTTTCGAGTCGAAAATAAAGTTGGCCAACCTCAGATTTTAGGCATGTGTTATCCAAAAAATGGACTGTATGAATGGAATAACTCCTTTCAGGTTCACCACATATTTATGAGTTAAAATATACAGCAAAAACCTTGAAGGCAATCGACAATTTGGTGCTGGTAATAAGCTTTAAGTTTTCTACGAGTGTTGGAGGCCATTTGTATTTTAGTGTCAAATCATTGAACGTAACCACAAAAGTTTCATCGATGTAGTCGAGGGGTTTGAAATCAGGTTCAATTAATGCATACTGCTTTGCCACTATGTTTGAAAATATCGGGCAGAGTAACATCACCTTCAACTTGTTGTATTACAACCACGATAAGAAATGTATTAATTTAAGGCAGATGTCGAACATATGTCTTGTACATGAGAGAAATGGACCAGAGTGATTACCAGTTTTGAAATTTGTTATCGGTTCTTGATGGCCACCAGACATGTCAGGGAAGGCGAAGCTGTTTCAAATACATTTAGTAATGGGTTAGATACATACCCATAACAAAAGACTTGGTAACCTAGATGGTCGAGAACAGCCTCGTACTCTTGTATTTAGAGACTAAAGAGAAACTCGCTTTCGGGAACGATTGAAAACTTTCCAATACCGAACAATACACCAAGTTGCCACATCTCCTCGTCAATAATATGTCCGAAAAGAATAAACTAGTTACCTTACAAGCTGTGGCTGACGACAATTTTTTTATTTTATTCGAGGACGAATCTTCATTTTCACCACCACCATCTCAACCATTGGATTCACCAAATATGACATATTTTTACATATTGAACAGGTTTGTCCAGTCGAGAGGTCCTTCACATAATGACGAAAGCAAAATGTAAAGAACGTCGGTCTTGTAGAATCCTGTGTACACGTGATTGATTACATTTTCGTTAGTGCACCAACCCCTCAAGATGAACTTCGCATACTGGTTCGGGTTGAAAAACTTGAACACACATCCGATCAACTTTATTAAATTTTTACTGCCGATGTAGCAAACGAGCAATGACAACACGCGCCTCACGTAACCGCAATTCACCATCTCCGATAAAACAAAGATGAAACTGTCGTAATTTTCTTTAAACGTAGCCGATGATGCAGGTCCACATAACCGTTTCCGTGGAAACGGTTATGTGGTCGTATTCACATTCATCACCATACTATTCATCTCTACTTTGTTTCGAACAATTTTTGGAATATTTATGTATATGCTGATCTTGCCATCACCATTGTTGCCTAACCAAAATCCACTTATTCCGCCATTCATTTACTTCAACAATGATGTTAATGTTTTTCATTTCGATATTATTTGCTATGCAATGACACGTGTAGAAAGTGTAGGCCACGTAAAAAAAAGTTTGAATCTTCAGCCAATAAACCATCTATGAGTGCATGCATGAAATTTTCCTTGTAATGATGAAAATCAATGTCGGGTAAAATTCACTATCGTAACAAGGAACCTGATGTTCGTCACTTACCAATGCTTACTCGGAAAATATGACGTCGGATGAAATGTCCAGTTTTTCCACATTAAACAAAGTGTTCTCAAACTGGTTAGTCACCAACTGAAAATTTGTCTCGATCATGCTGACTCTATTCAATACGTACATCTCGGTAATTACACTCTCATCGTCACTTCCACTTTGACTTTCAATTTTGTGAGTAATTTCTCCATCAACACATACAATTATATATGCAGTGATATATTCAAATCCAAACCGGTACTCGGTCTATCCAATGTTATTCTCAATAACCACCAATGTCGTTTCCCGTTTGCACAGGACGGTCATTTGCCACAATAGATTCCTCTTAATTTCGCAATTGCCTGATTGCCTGATCTATGAACATGTATCGTCTGGCGTATTCGTCAGTCCGATCGAGTTTTAAAGGAAAGCCTTCTCTCGATGAACCGCAAGTTATGGAAACTACAATGGCTGCGCTATCATTGAAGGGATCGTAAAAGGTAATGAAAGACACGAGCTCATTCTTTTGAGTCTATATATTGATGGGAATTAGTTTTTTGAAATGATCATACGTGATCTCGGACGGTGGGCAAGGAACACTGTGCCGGATTGTCCAAAACAAACTTGAACGCCAACCCCTCATTCGACTGCGAGCAGATGCGAGAAAGATGGCAAAAAAATACATGCACACTAACAAAATCCATCACAATGGATAGAATTAGGTTCAAGTTGGCCTTTTCGGGCCGATGTGTTACCAGACAAGACCCCTTAACGTAAAATGGGAAAATGGCTGCAGTTATGTTCTCGACAAACTAAATCAGACGATCGCGACAAACGAGGTTCTCTTTGTACGAGTCAAAATTGTGTTCCTGGTCGACGTCAAATTCCAAAATTATGCGTTGGTAAACCAAAATTTTTTTTTGCGCAACCGACACATCTTTTGCCGACCAATGAGCGAACATACACTTTAACAAAAGATCGTAACCAAAGGGCGTAATTTCCTGCGTGGTGATTTTACCAAGTTCACTGGATCCAACAATGGAGATGATTTTGTTTCGATCATATTTGGCGTCATATCGGCAGACGAGTTGCATTATTATGTGATCCAGATTCACATGGACAGTTACTCGGCCAATTTTCTTAATGTTTTTGATCATTTTCCCAATATGTTACCGCTCCTCGTCCATTTTACTCGAGTCAATAATCTTTTTCGCGCAATTAGACGCATATCAGAATACGTACAAACAAGAACGAGACAAAAATGTTGATCGAAGCGGTATAGAGGAAAAAAATTGGGCCGCATGCTCTCGCCAGAAATGCAGAATACAAACGGTTGAGATTATTCCTTAAGTATTCGTTGGTCTCGTCCGACAACATTGACTTGTTGTGTTTGACTGGAAGAAAAAAAAAATGTTTCGTCTTATATACAATGTTATAAAGGTAAAAAAAATGCTGTTTTTATATTGTATTTTTTTACAAATTGAGGAGTGGTTGGGGGAGGAATTGAAACAACGATGTGTCATGAAAAATAGGAGCTTTTTTGATTTATTGAAAATACATTCGTGATTACAATTTTCATCATAAATGCATATTAAATTGCCACATTTTAAGCAGCTGAGAAACGAACCTGTTCCAAAATAATACAATCCGAGCGATGATAAACGTTCTCTATTATCCTGGGTTATTTGTCGCCAATTCCCATCGTTTCGTTTGCGTGTTTCAAGTATTAATCTCATCAGCGATTCATCTCGATGTTCTTTTTTCGAAAACAGACTTTTCGCATTATCCTGCAAAAAATAAAATTACCCTAGTCTTTTTGAGTACATTAATCCTTGTAATCGTAACCGATCGTTTCTGATTGTAATTAGTAAATAACTTTCTACATATTTATACGAGGTTGTTTTGTCCATCGTTACAATAATTCCAGGCATGTTACCTTAAACGAAGTTTAACGAATAAAATGTAAATATACATGATTAACTGTTTGAAAAATAACACTTCTGTATATTTTGAAAAAACGCACAGTTTCTCATGTCTCGAATGTTGCTTACATTTACAAAAATTCACCCCTGCTATCATCCCCCTCACCACCCTCGTCGTAGTTGTTGCTTACATTACCCACCGCCATGTGGTTTCGATTACCGAAATAAGGGTTTTATGTTTTGCCTCACGGCCCAATATGCGTAATTTCAAATGCCGATACTCGAACGTTAGCAGAACTATCACCGCGGGGTTGTTATAAATCTGTGAAATATTTTTCTCATCTTCGATGCTCGAATAAATCAATACCATTATATAATCTTGCGGGAAGTTATTTTCCGCGAGTATTTTAAGCATTGATATTTTGTTTCTGTATCCGTCAAAAGACATGGAACACAAGATAGAAAATATCCAATTTTTCTAGTAAACTCTGATAAAGATTGGCGTAAAAACATTTATATTGCGATTATTTTCGCCAGCCACCATTAAATGCAACCATATCCATATCAAAGACTATTTCGAACCTATCCCTTCCCTATTCATTTCGGGAGTCATTAAAGTTTCGCCGTATTCGGGTACAGTCTCATCGAAGGCCGACCGCTTGTTGAGAATGTCCATCAACATAGAGATGTATTTTCGCATGTCGTTTGGATGGCGAACGTCTTTATCTTTAATTATGTTGAAAATTTCCATCGATGTTATTTTTTTTTTCGTTTATTACGCAATGAATGTAATATACATAAAATTGAGAGTAAAAACTTTCCATCTGAATCTTCAATGTGTTGCAATAAGAACGCAGTGATGCATAGTGTATGGTGCTGAAAAAAAAATGGTTTTTGGCGATGTCAGGAGCTCTTTGGCAAACTCGGATTTTAGAAATGGCGAAAAAATAAATGAGTAATTCCATGCATGATAAGGTTGGTGATTTTTTGTCTTATAAAAAACTAGTTTTTTTTTCACACTCTCGTATGTATAGGCGTCGGAAATCACAGAGCAGTCATTCGTGCAGTTGCAGTGACTGCGAGACGATTCCATGTGATAACTACCTTGACTATTTCCAGCGACGAGGAAGTATTTCAACAAGATGTTTAATGAACATGGAGCTGAACATAAAGAGCATCAACTACAGCCTTTGAATAGTAAACTTGAAGCTGAACCCATTCAGCGTTCTTCGAGAGACGACTAGAGACATTATCAACAATAGGTTCAGCATTAATCATGGAATATTCATGGTCACATTACTGATGGAGAAGGAGAGGTATATTCGACTGATGAAGATATAAATGAAGAACAAAATACTTATATAAAAGAAGAGAAAGGGTTTTCTATAAAAAAAATTAACAGGACTTTGATATAAAGAAAGCGCAAAAAATTTAGTTTAAAAAGGTAAAGAGAAAGTAGTACCAAAAGTAGTGATAGGTATTCAGGGTCTTCGATCAACTCCCAGTGAAGAGGACGAAATACGTACTCTAAGTAGTACCAACAGTAGTGATAGGTATTCAGGGTCATCAATCAACTCTAGTGAAGATGACGAAAAACCTACTCTAAGTAGTACCAACAGTAGTGTTCGGTATTCAGGGTCTTCAATCAACTCTAGTGAAGAGGACAAAAAACCTACTCTAAGTAGTACCAACAGTAGTGATAGATATTCAGGTTCTTCGATCAACTCTAGTGAAGAGGACAAAAAACATACTCTAAGTATTACCAACAGTAGTGATAGGTATTCAGGTTCTTCGATCAACTCTAGTGAAGAGGAGAAAAAACTTATTCTATGTATTACAAACAGTAGTGATAGGTATTCAGGTTCTTCGATCAACTCTAGTGAAGAGGAGAAAAAACTTGTTCTATGTATTACAAACAGTAGTGATAGGTATTCAGGGTTATCATTCAACTCTAGTGAAGATGACGATAAACCTACTGTAAATTGTACCAACATTAGTGATAGGTATCAGGGTCTTCAATCTACTCTAGTGAAAAGGACGAAAAACCTACTCTAAGTAGTACCAACAGTAGTGATAGGTATTCATTGTCTTCAATCAACTCTAGTGAAGAGGACGAAATACATACTCTAAGTAGTAACAACAGTAGTGATATGTATTCTGGGTTTTCAATCAACTCTTGTGAAGAGGACGAAACACCTACTCTAAGTAGTACCAACAGTAGTGATAGGTATTCAGGGTCTTCGATCAACTCTAGGGATGAGGACGAAAAACCTACTGAAAGTAGTACCAACAGTAGTGATAGGTATTCATGGTCTTCGATCAACTCTGGTGAAGAGGACGAAATACGTACTCTAAGAAGTACCAACAGCAATGATAGGAATTCAGGGTCATCAATCAAATCTAGTGAAGATGACGATTAACCTACTCTAAGAAGTACCAACAGTAGTGATAGTTATTAAAGGTCTTCAATCTACTCTAGTTAGGAGGACCAAAATCCTACTCTAAGAAGTACAAACTCTACTGATAAGTATTCAGGGTCTTCGATCAGTTCTAGTAAAGAGGACGAATATCCTACACTAAGTAATACCAACAGATGTGATAGGTATTCCGGTTTTTAATAAACTCTAGTGAATAGGACGAAAAACCTACTCTTTGTAGTACAAACAGTAGGGATAGATATTCCGTGTCTTCAATCAACTTTAGTGAAGAAGACGAAAAACCTACTCTAAGTAGTACCAACAGTAGTGATAGTTATTCAGGTTCTTCAATCAACTCTAGTGAAGATGATGAAAAACCTTCACTAAGTAGTACCAACAGTAGTGATATGTATTCAGGGTCTCTGATGAACTCTATTGAAGAGGAAGAAAAATCTACTCTAATAAGTACCTACAGAAGTGATAGGTATTCAGGTTTCAATCAGCTCTAGTGAAAAGGTTGAATATCCTACTCTAAGTAGTACCAACAGTAGTAATAGTTATTAATTTTCTTCAATCTACTGTAGTTAAGAGGACGCAATATCAACTCTAAGTATTTCCAACAGAAGTGCTAGAATTCAGGGTCTTCAATCAACTCTAGTGAAGAGGACGAAAAACTTACTCTTAGTAGTACCAGCTGTAGTGTTTGGTATTTAGGGTCTTCAATCAACTCTAGTGAAGAGGCCGAAAAACCCACTCTAAGTGGTACCAACTGTAGTGATAGGTATTCAGGCTCATCATTCTAATTTAGTGAACAGGACGAAAAACCTACTATAAGTATTTCCAACAGTAGTGATATGTATTCAGGGTCTTCGATCAACTCTAGGGATGAGGACGAAATACCTCCCCTAAGTACTACCACAGTAGTGATAGGTATTCAGGGTCTTCAATAAACTCTAGTGACGAGGACGAAAAACTTACTCTAAGTAGTACCAACAATCGTGATAGGTTTCCAGAGTTTTAATCAACTCTAGTGAAAACTACGAAAAACATTCTCTAAGTAGTACCAACAGTAGTGATAGGTATTCAGGGTCTTCAATCAACTCTAGTGAAGAGGACGAAAAACCTACTCTAATTAGTTCCTAAAGTAGTGATAGGTATTGAGGGTCTTCAATGATCTCTTGTGAAGAGGATGAAAAACCTACTCTTTGTAGTACCAACAGCAGTGATAGATATTCAGCATCTTTAATCAACTCTAGTGAAGAGAACGAAAAAAATTCTCTAAGTAGTACCATCAGTAGTGATAGATATTCAGGGTTTCAATCAACTCTAGTGAAGAGGACGAAAAACCTACTCTAAGTAGTACCAACAGCAGTGACAGATATTCAGGGTCTCCGATCAACTCTAGTGAAGAGGACGAAAAACCTACTCTTAGTAGTACCATAAGGAGTGATAGATATTTAGGGTCTTCAATCAACTCTAGTGAAGAGGACGAAAAACCTACTCTTAGTAGTACCAACAGCAGTGATAGATATTCAGCATCTTTAATCAACTCTAGTGAAGAGAACGAAAAAAATTCTCTAAGTAGTACCATCAGTAGTGATAGATATTCAGGGTTTCAATCAACTCTAGTGAAGAGGACGAGAAACCTACTCTAATTAGTACCAACACTAGTGATAGATATTATGCGTTTTCAATCAAGTATAGTGAAGAGGACGAAAAACATACTCTAAGTAGTACCAACAGTATTGATAGGTATTCAGGGTCCACAATCAACTCAAGGGAAGGGGACGAAAAACCTACTCTAAGTAGAACCAACAGTAGTGATAGATATTTAGGGTCTTCAATCAACTCTACTGAAGAGGACGAAAAACATACTCTAAGTAGTACCAACAGTAGTGATAGTTATTCAGGGTCTTCAATCAACTGCAGTGAAGTGGACGAAAAACCTTCTCAAAGTAATACCAACAGTAGTGATAGGTATTGAGGGTCATCAATAATTTCTAGTGACTAGGACGAAAAACCCTCTCTAAGTAGTACCAACAGTATTGATAGGTATTCAGGTTTTCAATCAACTCTAGTGAAGAGGAAGAAAAACTTACTCTAAGTAGTACCAGCAGTAGTGTTTGGTATTAAGGATCTTCATTCAACTCTTGTGAAGAGGACGAAAAACCTACTCTAAGTAGTACCAACATTAGTGATAGGTATTCAGGGTCTTCAATCAACTCTAGTGAAGAGGACGAAAAACCTACTCTAAGTAGTAACAATAGAAGTGATAGACATGCAGGGTCTTCGATCAACTCTAGTGAAAATGACAATAAACCTACTCTAAGTAGCACCAACAGTAGTGATATATATTCAGGTTTTTCAATCAAGTATAGTGCAGAGGACGAAAAACCTACTCTAAGTAGATCAAACAGATGTGATAGGTATTCAGGGTCTTCCATCAACTCTAGTGAAGACGACGAAAAACCTACTCTAAGTAGTACCAACAGTAGTGATAGGTATTCAGGGTCTTCAATAAACTCTAGTGACGAGGACGAAAAACTTACTCTAAGTATTACAAACAGTAGTGATAGGTATTCCGGGTCTTCAATCAACTCTAGTGAAGAGGACGAAAAACCTACTCTAAGTAGTACCATCTGTAGTGAGAGATATTCAGGGTTTTCAATCAACTCTAGTGAAGAGGACGAAAAACCTACTCTATGTGGTACCATTAGTAGTGATAGGTATTCAGGGTCTTCAATCAACTCTAGTGAAGAATACAAAAAACCTACTCTAAATAATAAAAGATATAATTTGCATGCAATTCGGGATAATCTAAACTTTTTTTTTCGTATCTTAGTCGTTTACTTAAAATTGTATTGGTCAAAATTTTCCAAAAATTATATAGATGATGTAAAATGAAGTGTCGATTTTTTTTAAAAAACTTGGACAATATTTGCATGAAATAATAAATAATTTCTTAAACAAATTCAGTAATTTCAAAATTAGACAGACAATCTCTTTTC
This sequence comes from Dryococelus australis, assembly GCA_029891345.1. Classification (NCBI taxonomy): domain Eukaryota; kingdom Metazoa; phylum Arthropoda; class Insecta; order Phasmatodea; family Phasmatidae; genus Dryococelus; species Dryococelus australis. The sequence goes on from CM057003.1 coordinate 127,246,631, forward strand.
AATTAAATTATGAAGCTGCAAACTATAGCATTAATTTCATAGATTATGTAGCTGCAATCTATATCATGAATTTCACAGATCCGCTCATAAATAGAAACGGTGACAAACTAAAGAAAAAAGGGCGGAAAACAAAAACGGTAATTGTAATTTCATTACCGGGCTTTGAGGAAGACATTAATATTTTTTATCCACACCCTTCGCCCAACAATCGTACGTGGGAACTATAGATCAGGCTATATATATTATGCATAACAGGCGAATTAATATCGCGTCTCCTTGGAATGGCACGAGTAAATTCAGGCTCATGAGGGAAATGTCTGTGATGAGAATCCTGTTGGTTTGCTGAATAAATACAATATTTTATATATAATATATAGTATATATTTATTTATACTAGACACTATATAAAGTATATATACTGTACACTATGTTTATTACAATATTTATTAACTTACCTTTTTGTACTTACCTTATTTCTCTTCTGTGTTGGAGAGGAGGAAGGTTGGTGTTGCAATGTCCAGCTATCTGTGTCGACTGAAGTATTTCTCTTCTGTTCTGGAGAGGAGGAAGGTTGGTGTTGCCCTGTCCAGCTATCTCTGTCGACTGAAGTTTTTCTCTTCTGTTCTGGAGAGGAGGGAGGTTGGTGTTGCCCTGTCCAGCAATCTCTGTCGTCTGAAGTATTTTTTCCAGATCTCTCCACCATATAGGCAAACTGTAATGAGGGGAAGGGAGAGGTAATGATATGCTGAAACCGGTTTGGTTGTGGAAATTATGAGTGGGGGAAATCAACAACTAATCAGAGTTCATACGAACTCGCTTCCATACACACGACTAAACTTTGCCTATATGGCGGAGAGATATGGAAAAATGACTTGAGTTGTGAAACTTGTGGAATAAAAAAATTGTTTAAAAAAAATGATACCGAAAAAACAAGCTTTGGTAAAATAAAAACAAAAACTTGAAACAAAAAAAAAATAGAAATTACTGCTATGTAAAGTCCAGTAAACAATATTGCTCAATATAAATAAACAACCGATCCAAGGAGTGCAAAATTTGAACCTCAGTTGACGAACGGGTGTGACGTCATAACCTCAGTCGACGAATGAGTGTAACATAATAACCGCAATCGACGAACGAGTGTAACATCATAACTGCAGACGACGAACGAGTGTGACCTCATAACCTCAGTTGATGAACGAGTGTAATGTAATAACCACAGTCGACGAACGAGTCTAACGTCATAATTGCAGTCGACAAATGAGTGTGACGTCAGTGCAGGAGACAAATAAGAGTGATGTCATAACTACAGTCGACGAACCAGTGTAACGTCATAACTGCAGTCGTCGGATTAGTGTGACGCTACAACCACAGTCGACGGCGAGAGGTGGACAGAGAAACATCAAGCTTAATCCTCTCCCTGAACAGAAGAAAGATAAGGTAAGAACAAAATAGGTAAGATATTTAATAAATATATCTTATATATAGTATATACTAATTAACATCCCATTTTGTACTTTCATTATTCCTTTTGCTCTGCAATAGAGGAAGGTTGTTATTTATCAGTTCATCTGTCGCTGTCGACTGACATTTTTTCTAAGTTTCTCTGCCATATAGGCAAATTGAAAGGAGCGGAGAAGGGAGGGGAATGTAACACCGTTCTCTGATTGGTTGTTGAAAGTTAGAGTGGAGTGTAATTGTTTTGTTGAGGTTCCGAGAAAGCTTGCAGTTGGGTGTTGCAATCTCTGTGTGTTGTATTCACATCGAACGTGTTTAATTGTCCAAATTAGGAGTGGGGGGAAAATTCAACTTCGTTTATCTCGCAAGGTGTGGCCGACAGTGTAAAATATGTTTTTTTTGGAGAAATCTTACAAATGTGTTTCTGATCCTTATACAGATAAATAGTTTTCGAAACTCATTTTGTAAATGTGAAGTGAATAATAATGTAACCTTGGACAAGTTGTGTTAACATTGTTTAGTTCTGCGAGACTTTACAGAGTCTGTTGTGATCGACATTCTTTCCCCCTCCCCCATCAAACATACACTTTCAATGACCAATCAGAGTGGATTATTTAATTTCCCCTCCCTGCCCCTCTAGCAAAGTTTGCCTATATGGCCGATAAACCTGGAAAAAAGACTATCCGATGGTGAGCGCTGGACAGAAGAGAAATAAGGTAAGTACAAAAAGGTACGGTAATTAATATATACTGTGCAGTATATAGTAAATAAATATATATTTAATATATATAGTGTATATATACTGTATACTATAAGTATAGTATATATATGTACTATGTAAACTATATGTATAATATATATATGTACTATGTAAACTATATGTATAGTATATATATGTACTATGTAAATTTATATATAGTATATGTATAAATATTTTTTAATTAAATTACATCTTTGTTCTTATGTTATTTCTCTTCTATTCTGGTGAGGAGGGTTGATGTTGCTCTGTTCATGTCCCTCCGTTGACTGAAGTCTTTTTTCCAGTTCTCTGCGTCATATAGGCATACTGAAATGAGGGGGGGATATTAAATGCTGCAACATTATTGGTACATAAAATTAGCCATAGGGGGTGGGTGGATGTCGATACCACACACATTCTGTCAAAATTTCGTGGAACTAAACAATTAAATATGCAACTCGCTTCGATAATTTTTTTTATGTACATGTACATTTCCTTATTTTTTATGTAAAATTATTTTATAAAAATTGTCATATTCCAATCATCATTATCATTGTTGATAGTAACAATATTCCTATGATAACCATCGCTGATAAAACCACCATCACTATCATTGTTGGTATCATCGCCATAACAATCAAGTCAATTTGTGACAAATGAGTATTGTAGAGCACTCGGATTTTTTCTCTACTAAAAAAATCACGACAATATCAAAAATAGGTTTTTTTGTTATTGCAAAAATAAAATAAAAACTAATCTATAAATACCCAAACTCAGATTCTTATTATACCCAGTTCAAGTAGTCTGTTGACGATTTGCACTGCCGAGTACTGTGTGGAAGTTATATCATCAAATAAGTAATAAATTTCACATTTGTATGTATTTAGTATTTTTTACAGTATTTAGTATTTTTTACAGTATTTAGTATTTAACCATCATTGTGTTGTAGGAGACAATGAGCAAATATCGAACATCTCCCATCTTGGTCCATTTGACACAACATTGTCCAAAAGAAAATTGTGAATAAATTCCATCAAGTCTCGAAACATTATATATATTTTTATTCCTCTTATCATGTATTCAATCAATATCATTGGATATGAATACCATGGTTTTCCCGTTTGCCGATGAATGTTTTACTGTCGCAGAAGTTGAAAAAAATCTATAAATGGCATTGGGTTGATGCCGACTTGAATTTTCACACGATTTTCTTTACATGCGGCATGATGATAAACATCAAATATGTTACAGGTGATTATTGCGTATTTAGAAACAAATTTTGTGGGTAAATTACCTACTTGGTCGACTTTTCGGAACTATTTTCTATACTGGATATGTGTAGTCATGGAAACATAACTCAAGTGATAAACATCCAGCTGATTTTCGATGCAGATTCGTCAGGATCACCTACAAAAGGGCTGTCTATCGCCTCTGATGTTACATTCACAGTCGATGCCCTGGGATACGAAGAGGGTAGCAATGCCGCTACTGGATGCTTTTCTTCAACACCATCCATTCGCATCATGGGTCGCTTCACAATCTATGGGAGTGAATGTGTCTAATCAGAGGGATTGAGAAGGGAAAGATGAGGTAACCTAAACTTTGCCTCACGTGGTTCTTGAGGCCATCTTGAGAATTCCTCTACATTGCCTCAATTTTATGCTGTAATAAAATAAAAAAATTACATAATAATCTTGAGGCAAGGTTGAGGCAATTATCAAGTTTGCCTCAAGATCATGCCAACTATTTTGCTTCATTATCTTCAACTTTGACACACATATTTTTTTTTAATATCTGCATTTTTGTTTGAAAATTTTCGAGTATCGAGAAAGTCTCCCTTGATGGATAAAAATAAAAACCATCAAAATAACACACATATGTCTTTTTTATCGGGAGAAAATGGTACTGCGATTTAATAGATTGGATAAAGACGGGGCAATACAGTCAAATTTATGCCAACTGGATGAAAAGATATACTTTTTTCTCTTATTAGAATCGTGCAATGTTGGTGAGTCGTTCACGGTTGACGGACATGTTATTTATGCCTTGGACGAGCAAATTTTTCGCTGGATCAAGAAAACATTTGTCAAGATTAAAAAATTATTCGACATTCAATTTTGTAATTTGTCGATAAAGAAAATGTTGCATGGTAGCAGGGGCCAGATGCACCGGAATTTACTGCCTCAACGAATAAAATGTTTGCGCAGTCAAATGGTTTTACAAGCCGATCTACGACCAAACGATATCATCGTTCCTCACATGTGGATGACGTCACAACGTTGTGGATGGGAAAAAGGACAAATTCATCAATATGGGGTGGGATACCGTCATTTTACTATAATGAGATTGAGTGATACATCCGCCTCGATCGTCGTTATCGATCTAGTAGCTTTTGCGAC
>CM057003.1:127251323-127262557 GCA_029891345.1 Dryococelus australis
ACTTTTAGCACAGTTATATTCAATATGGTGACTCACAAAGTGGCTGAATTGTTTTATGTCGATCTGAGTTTATCGACTCGTTTAAAACTTGAAAACGATGACGAGGGGGTTATGTCAGTATTTAATCATACGGGAAAATAAATAAAGTTTATCAAAATGATGTTAAAAAACTTTTTGCATATGTCGCATTTTCGCAAGTATTTATGAAAAGTTTTCTATTTGCATCACAATCTCATCCCAGACCCCCAACTCCACCCCGATCATTACCCAGATGCCCACAATTGTAAGATTCCAACCAAACACATACACTGGGGCCTAATATCACCTTTCCCGATACTCCCGCACCTCGCCTACAATCCCCTCTTCATCATCGTGTCTCGACAACAAACGTATTTGCATCACAATCTCATCCCAGACCCCCAACTCCACCCCGATCATTACCCAGATGCCCACAATTGTAAGATTCCAACCAAACACATACACTGGGGCCTAAGATCACCTTTCCCGATACTCCCGCACCTCGCCTACAATCCCCTCTTCATCATCGTGTCTCGACAACAAACGTATTTGAGTCTGTTCCACAAACTCGCATTGACGAAGTGTCGAATCATGGTGAGGACAATGATGGCTGCATGGTTGATGAGGAAACCAGAAGGGAGAAGGGTAATTACTTACCATCTGAAGGTTTTGATAAAGAAGAGAGGGTGGGATTACCTTTAATCGATCGTCAAATCACACCCTGTTCCAAAACCATCGACGACAACTGTGAAATTCATTTCCGCCAACCATTCAAACACAATTGTACTGTTAAATAAATCAAACAAAAACTCAGAGAGGAATAACAAGAACATAGACGATTACGTAGTCGAATGTTGCTCAGTGACGCTGACAGCTACCATAGTTGCCACAGCGATGAGATGTCTACATCTCTCGAAATAACAATACCTAAAATAAATGGTGATGATAATCAGGTGATGGCGGCACCCGACAATCAAAACGTTCCCACAATAGGCGACTAACATGAGGAAAATCGCTGTCTCAACGATAATTTTGTGGTTAAGATGTCGACTTCATCAGTCGACATCTTATCCACAGGGCCCATATATACTCTAGTTTCGAGTATTCATCAGGGTTTGCAGGATTTGTCAATTATGCCAAACGGTAAGATGGACACGATGGCATTTAATCACGACTTATATCCCGATACTTTAATCACCCAACTCGGTTATCCAGAAAAAAAGGAGTTTAGGATTTTCGCTGATAATTTATTTCTCGAAGCTCAAAATAGGAGACCGGGTGTACATGGTAAATATTAAATTTTTGAAACTCAATCTACATCCCGACCAAAATTACAGAGTTTTTGAAGGGATTCAAGAAAATATTTTGAATTTGCTATGCTCCGAGCGTTATTTACAAGATCTACATTTGTTGTGTAATGGGTACACAAAACAGGGTAAATTTTTATCAAACGTCCATGATAAATAAAAGTACGCTCTCGCAGTTAGCATTTTGGGTAATATTGTGAAACGTTTACTAAATAAATTATTTCAAAAACATACATACATGTATATAAGAACTTGATCATGCCAAAACAAAGGAGACGAAGACGACGTAGCCATAGCAAGAGTAGATCTCCGAGTTCTTTGCATAGAAGATTATCGTCACCCATTTGACACCGGTGGAGGAGACGAAGTACTAGTTTGAGTAAATAGTTATACAATTTTAAAAAACATATAGTTGGTCAAGTAGTCGGAGATATGCCTAAAATAATATCAGTAAATCGAGCTAAATTATTAATAAAAAAAATAATTCGATAAATTTTTTAATTTTTTTTATTTACAACCAAATAAATGCACATATATACATAGACACATATACACTTAATTTTTTAATACTACTGATTTGACTCAACAATACATTTTCTGTAAATTTGATATTTTTTATCATAAAGTAATTCTTTAAAAATTTCAAAGGTGCGCTCAATGGTTTCTTGACACTGCCGTAAATGTTTCCAGACAGTGAATTATACTCGAAATGTAGTAATTCCTTGCAGTTGTGATGTTTCTTTCGAAGCGAGTTTCTTTTTTGTACGCAAATTACATAACACGGAAAATCAAAATTGTCTTCATTCATTTCCAAAACCAAGAAATTTGGTTTCAAACAGTTGCTTATTTATTCTGTACTTTTCTTAGTGTTATTGGCGATAACAACCTCTTTGCAGCAGCTCGAGTCAATAACTGTCTCTTCATAACTTCCAGGTTGTTGGTTCTTTATCGGAGTTGTTTTGTCAAATACTCAATGTTATTCTGAAACATGTGTTGTTTACCCTCACGAATGCATGGGAGAATGTGTTCGTAAATAAAATCTTGAAAATTTTCCGCAAAGGGAATACATAATAAGTCTGTAAACATCCGGTTCGTTGATGAAGGTGGCGTGGGGCTGCTCGTTGACAATTACAACTGAAGTTGAATTCGCTGCCAGTTCGTTGGACGTTCTTCTATATTTCTTTTTCACATTATTCGTAATAGCTTTCCTGTTGTTTTCATATCCCAATAACCCGGCAACGGTTTTTGCTTTAAACCATATATTATTTTCTTATATCCAAAAGATAAACCATTTTGTAGTTGTCGTACAAGAAATGATAATTTTTACAAATCCAATAACAATTTTTTTTTTAATTTTTTTTTTATTTTAATTTTTTTTTTTTTAGGTATTGTGGGTGGTAATATTAGATATTTAATAGGAAATTCATTTTCGCTTCTCTTGAAATTTTTCTGGTATCAAATATCGCATCTCTGTGGTTATCATTAATAATAATAATAAAATATATAAATACATGCATCTCATGAATTATTATTATCGTTGATGATTAACATGGGTTGATGGGAAACATCTCGGTATGTGTGGTTGATATTTGAAAACAGCCAATATCATGTCGGCCCTGCAATTACGGACGTTCAATTTAAAACTGGAACGTTGTCAGATCGCTCTTGACGTTTCCATCCTTGCATGTGTACGGAGTCTGAGTCCCGTCATCGTTCCACCCGAGAGGGTAAGTCGAGATACACGCCCATTCAATTTCTAAAGGATTGGTACTTTTTAACACTCTGTTTATTCTGTGTTTGGAATCACACGGAACACTGCTTGCGCGATGGGAAGAGGTTGTGGGCGATTGTTGAGTTATTGTTTGTTGTTGTTGTTCTTGTTTCTTGTTGTTACTGCGGCAGGTCTTGTTTTAATTCGTCGAGAGCATTTTTTTCATCGCAATCGAAATTCAACTTTTATAGATCACACAGAACTTCGCAATCTGATGATTCGATACAATGAAATGGCAGTGATAGACAATCGACCGTCTTGTGAAACATGCCACTATTTGTACATTTTTTATACTCGATTCGATCGCCATAGTTTTCAGGAATCATCCAATGCGTTGATTGTATGCAAAGCGTAGCCACGGTAAGGAAAATACAAACACAACACACTAAAATAAATTTTTTCATTAAAGCTTTTTTTTTTCCACTCAGTCAAACAATTCGTTTTCCGTTAAACAGACTAAATATAGCGGAAATTTATCCCTATGTAATTTTTGACTGTTATTATGTTCGCCTTTTCCGAAAAACTCGATTTCAGTTCTAATTTCGCCCGAATCCATGTCCACCCCCAATCGATTCGTTAGATCCTTTGAGGTTGGTTTCTATTTCGCTCAATTCATCCAACAAAGGTTCGTATAAAGTACTTTCTTAGAGTGATTTCTGTGCTACTATTTCCTCGCTTTTGATTTCGGTTTCCGATTCGCTTTCGCAGAAATATATTTCGAATGGTTTGTTTGTTGGTTTTTCAATTTCCAAGAATGTGGTTTCGGGATCGGTTCTCTAGGAATTCAGTTACATCGGTAACGTTGTGGATTCGTCAGCAGTATTTACAAGTTCCATTTCTATCCCGTTTTCGCGGAAATTTGAATCCGTCTGTGTCATAACCGGTTCGTCAGGAAGAATGACTTCGGGTTCTGGTTCATTAAATTCGCTAATTTCTAACCTCACGTTCTCAACGACATGATCTTCACGGCGAACAATGGCCGATACTGTGACTTTGTTAAAATTCTCCCAATCATTATCTATATTATGTAACTTGCAATCATCTTCGCTATCATAATCACCATCATATTTACCATGATTGCCATCATTTGCTTCTATCGCGGCCATGTTCGGATCGAGTACATCCAACACTTGGTCGTTTTCCACGTGAAATTCATTTCTGATTTTGTCACTTTCGACCTCCCCGATCGTAGCAGTATTTTTCGAAACTTCAAAATAATCATTATGGTTGACCATCTTGTCTAATAATCTCAATTTTTCCGCATCGTCAAAAAGTTTCGTCAATATTCTTTAAACCTTGTATAAACACTTCGAGAATGGATTGTGTTTAGTGATAAATGATAAACACATAAATGTTCGAATTATTCGAAATGTCGCCAATTAAGTCGAAATCTCCTCCTCCAAGACGAAGGTTTATCAGTGTTCGTCGAAACAAGGTTTCTGTCCTTGGGAAATTGTCTAGAAATTGAGTCACTGCCAAAAAAAAACCGGTTTATTATGAACGGGCGTCTATCCCGATCGTCGAGAACCACTTGGTCTATAATTTTACACAAGAGAAAAAGGACAAAATCTATAAACGATTGTTGATTGATTACCTCTTTTAAAATCACGTACATTTCATGTGGTTTTTTACATTGAATATACTTTTTTTTTGTCGATTTTGGTATGTAACGACTACTGAATATTTCTTAACTTGCATATGGTGCAAAATTTATTATATATTTCAGGGGAATAGGGATCATTGTTTACGGTAGATTTTTTTTTGAGAATCCAAAATAGTATCAATGTATTTGTTTATATTTTATTTATTCAGGGCCATGATTAGACCTTATATGCAAAAAACCATACATAATTACATACAAATAATTGCACTTTAAAAAATATATCTATGTTTTTAAATAAAGCATATTTTCCATCACACAAAGTTCACGGTGGGTGATACATCTTGAGAAAAGTAACAAGTCAATTGCATCTTTCACCTCCTCTAGAATATTTGTTATGTAATTTTCGAGGTCGTGGATCGAGTTGGTGAATAGGTATGGGGGTAGAAATTTACTGCGCAAAATCTGGTATTTTTCCACACTTGAAACGTAAATATGTTTGTAATTTCACAGAATTTTTTTTAGTATACTCAACGCACGCTTGTAAGGTACCCACCCTTCATACGAGTGTATTCCATGCACATGTAAAATCGAATTTCGGATGGCTGATTTGTTCTCGTCACTGAAACAAGTTAGTTTACATGGAGGTCCTAAACTGTAGTGTGGCTTGCGATTCGCTTCAATGTCAAAAATAGCCAACTCCTTTACGTAAAATGTTTGAAGAATTTCAAAACCTTGAAAGTCAACGATGCAAATCGAGTGAACGTCATCATCTACAATATAAACAGGAACATTGTGGCAGTGGCTGCATGATGGCTCACCCTCTCGACGTCCGCCTAGCTCCATCGAGGAATTTGGCCAAGACAATCTCTCCGTCTCTGACGCATGCGAAGGCAGATCATGTGTGTCAAGACACTGAGCATTGTATCCACAAATAAAACATCGACAGAAGCCAGGTTGGTGGGCACATGCTCCCTGTTTATCACACCTCGTCGACATGATGCTCTTCTCGACACAGAGATTGATTGATGAGGTTTGATGCATTCCTGCAGTTGTATCCACAAATAAAACATCGACAGAAGCCAGGTTTATTCTCCCTGTTTATCACACCTCGTCGACATGATGCTCTTCTCGACACAGAGATTGATTGATGAGGTTTGATGCATTCCTGCAGTTGTATACCATCGAGTTGCCATTAACAAAAAAATGTATTTATTATTATAATTATTTAATTATACGTGAGTTGGTTGAGTAAAATTTGCTGAAGGTCGGTTCGTTCAACGTTTGTTTATTTACGTAATTCAACGTGGACATTTTTTTTACCATGCCCAAGTGCTTTTTGAGCTAATCTCGGATCGACCGCACTTGCAGCACGCACCGAAAAATTATTTCGCTAAGCATTAAACAACACTCCCCGATCAGACCTCACTCCTCTTATATTTTTGTACAAGGTAATGTAAATCAAAGGGATTTTTTCATATCGGGTGACAAAGAGTCTATTCAAGTTTTTGTAAATATAACATGATAGATAATTCGCAAACACGTTCAGCATTTGAATAAACTGAGAAGGAATATTTATTATTGTTGTTTTTGTTTTTATTTCATTTTTACACTTTCAATAAGTTTGTTAACTTGACTCATAGTCAGGGACAAAATTTAGTTTTTTCACCTACCTGTCTTGTACAGGAAATCAATTAAAAGCATCAATTCAACTTCTTAAGAGTAGGGAGTATTCGAGCCATTTAAAAACTCGGTAAGTGCATTTTCCGCATAGTTGTGTATTTTCTTTTTGTTATTCCAAGGCAAAAGTTTTGGACTTTGGTCAATTTGTAGATTGTTATACTTTTTCCTTCGACAGTGATGGGACTTCCGTCACATAAATACAAGATCTGCGCATCGTAGTGGTTCAGTTTAGCCGCTCGTCGATAAGCCGAAGAGATCATGGATATTTTAAAGGGTTTTTGATAGGAGGGATCTAGACGTTTCAGTTCGCTCACCAATGTGTTGCAAACAATGGAGCAATATGCTCGAGTTTTTGGTAGATACCCAAAAATAAAATATGAAACTAAGTCTTGTAAATCTACGAAAGTACCAACATTTTTCATGAAATTCATGTACTTTAAATGGGACCTGATGCGTCGGTTACGTCCTCTTTTGTGAGACTTGAAAAAAATCAATGGATTCGAATTGATCAACATTCTTATCATACAATAATTGTAAAATAAATGCATTTTTATCAGTTGATGAACCATGTTTTCGGGAAGACTATCATAGTCTCGTTTAAAGATTGAATGAATTATTTTCGCAGGCACGAAATGTTGCTCTTTCCAAATGTAGCCTAATACCATTAGAGATGCAATAAAATTGGCATGTTTTCTATCAATATCTCTAATTTTATCGTAATCTACTAAATGCACTTATTTCTTCAGTTCTTTGTTCACCGAAAAAGTCGTGGCTATTGTTACAATTTTTTATTTTTTATTTTTATTGATTGTGATACATTTGTTTACCTGACTTGGTCACTCTGCTCTATCGCCATAGCAGATATCAGGTTCGTTTGAAACATCACAGTTTTAAAACAGATTAAAAAACTAAACACCCCTTTATACTGGTCGTGGGTTTCCATTTCGAGCAGCATTTCCTTGATTGACATTTGTTTTTTGAATTTCCACTCGTTGCAAAACTACAAGACATTTTATCGCGGGAAGATGAGACGAGAGAAGAAGAGGTTTTACCCAATTTCAAGACCTTGGATGTGATGTTAATATTTTCACAGATATTCCAATATTGGGCTGGTTATTTATCCTTGTATCGGCTGCACTCTAATTCACAAAGAGTTTTGGAACGCACAAATCTTGCCAGTTGGCTGAAAAGGCCATGCAGAGGAGATTGAATACCGTATTTAAAATCGAATACGTTATAGTTAGTAGGAACATGTGTATGTGGTTTGCCTTGTTCGTCCAAATGTCGCCAATGTTATTTTGAATGTTGTTGAGCGATTCGTCCTCGAAGGCGTTTCGTTGAAAATACTGCTGCTGCAACACTGACGATCCGAATTTTTTCGGATTAAATAGATTGTAGGAATTATATTTTACGGTATTTCGTCGCGGATGTCGTTGGACAGTTTGGATTTTACAATTCAGCTCGAAAAGGTAGTCTCGGGACGAAGATGTGTCCAGCAAATGGTGAATGGAGATTTTCGGTTGGATGAGAGCGAAGGAAGTGAGAGAACTTGGCAATAACTGCACAGCCCCACCCACATCAATGTAAAACAATAATCTCTGGTCATTCAAATAATGCACGATACAAATCTGCTCATTATATACCCTTTGACGATTACAAAAGTTTTTACACATGCTTTTATTTTACTTGCGAAATATTTATTTGTTATTGCCGAAAAAATGTTACAGATGCTGTTTAGAATGTATTGCGGATCGGTGAGTAACAAACCGTCCCAAAAATTAGTCGCCGAGGCCTTTGGCGAATTGTATATGATTGAAATTATCCTAGTCAAATCATTTTATGTTTCCACCGCATCGTTTTTTCGTTTCATATAAAGACACTCTTCAGGAGCATCTTGAGAAAAACCAAACGAAGTGATCAAAGTCGGTGAATCGTTGGACGCGAATGAAGCTGCATTGACGAAGGTTGACATTTTAAAATTAATAAAATATATAATTTGCATGCAATTCGGGATAATCTAAACTTTTTTTTTTGGTATGTTAGTCGTTTACTTAAAATTATATTGGTCAAAATATTCCAAAAATGGTACACAATTAATAACACTATACAAAATATAGATGATGTAAAATAAAGTGTCGATTTATTAAAAAAACTTGGGCAACATTTGCATTAAATAATTAATAATTTGGTAAACAAATTGAGTAATTTCAAAATTAGACAGACAAACTCGTTTCAATTAAATTATGAAGCTGCAAACTATAGCATTAATTTCATAGATTATGTATCTGAAATCTATAGCATTAATTTCACAGATTCGCACATAAATAGAAACGGTGACAAACTGGAGAAAAAAGGGCGGAAAACAAAAACGGTATTTTTAATGTCATTACCGGGCTTTGAGGAAGACATTAATATTTTTTTATCCACACCCTTCGCCCAACAATCGTACGTGGGATCTTTAGATCAGGCTATATATATTACGCATAACAGGCGAATTAATATCGCGTCTCCTTGGTATGGCACGAGTAAATTTAGGCTCATGAAGGAAATGTCTTTGATGAGAAACCTGTTGGTTTGCTGAATAAATACAATATATTATATATAATATATATAGTATATATTTATATATACTAGACACTTTATATAGTATATATACTATACACTATGTTTATTACAATATTTATTAACTTACCTTTTTGTACTTACTTATTTCTCTTCTGTGTTGGAGAGGAGGAAGGTTGGTGTTGCAATGTCCAGCTATCTGTGTCCACTGAAGTATTTCTCTTCTGTTCTGGAGAGGAGGAAGGTTGGTGTTGCCCTGTTGAGCTATCTCTGTCGACTGAAGTATTTCTCTTCTGTTCTGGAGACGAGGAAGGTTGGTGTTGCCTTGTCCAGCTATCTCTGTCGACTGAAGTATTTCTCTTCTGTTCTGGAGAGGAGGAAGTTTGGTGTTGCCCTGTCCAGCTATCTCTGTCGACTGAAGTATTTTTCATCTGTTCTGGAGACGAGGAAGGTTGGTGTTGCCCTGTCCAGATATCTCTGTCGACTGAAGTATTTCTCTTCTGTTCTGGAGAGGAGGAAGTTTGGTGTTGCCCTGTCCAGCTATCTCTGTCGACTGAAGTATTTTTCATCTGTTCTGGAGACGAGGAAGGTTGGTGTTGCCCTGTCCAGATATCTCTGTCGACTGAAGTATTTCTCTTCTGTCCTGGAGAGGAGGAAAGTTTGTGTTGCCCTGTCCAGCTATCTCTTTCGACTGAAGTATTTCTCTTCTGTTCTGTAGAGGAAGAAGGTTGGTGTTGCCCTGTTGAGCTATCTGTGTCGACTGAAGTATTTCTCTTCTGTTCTGGAGAGGAGGAAAGTTTGTGTTGCCCTGTCCAGCTATCTCTTTCGACTGAAGTATTCCTCTTCTGTTCTGTAGAGGAGGAAGGTTGGTGTTGCCCTGTTGAGATATCTCTGTCGACTGAATTATTTCTCTTCTGTTCTGGAGAGGAGGAAGGTTGGTGTTGCCCTGTTGAGCTATCTCTGTCGACTGAAGTGTTTCTCTTCTGTTCTGGAGAGGAGGAAGGTTGGTGTTGCGCTTTCCAGCTATATCTGTCGACTGAAGTATATCTCATCTGTTCTAGAGACGAGCAAGGTTGGTGTTGCCCTGTCCAGCTATCTCTGTCGACTGAAGTATTTCTCTTCTGTTCTGGAGAGGAGGAAGGGTGGTGTTGCCCTGTCCAGCTATCTCTGTCGACTGAAATATTTCTCTTCTGTTCTGGAGAGGATTAAGGTTGGTGTTGCCCTTATGAGCTATCTCTGTCGACTGAAGTATTTCTCTTCTGTTTTGGAGAGGATTAAGGTTGGTGTTGCCCTGTCCAGCTATCTCTGTCGTCTGAAGTATTTTTTCCAGATCTCTCCACCATATAGGCAAACTTTAATGAGGGGAAGGGAGAGGTAATGATATGCTGAAACCGGTTTGGTTGTGGAAATTATGAGTGGGGGAAATCAACAACTAATCAGAGTTCATACGAACTCGCTTCCATACACACGACTAAACTTTGCCTATATGGCGGAGAGATATGGAAAAATGACTTGAGTTGTGAAACTTGTGGAATAAAAAAATTGTTTAAAAAAAATTATACCGAAAAAACAAGCTTTGGTAAAATAAAAACAAAAACTTGAAACAAAAAAAAATAGAAATTACTTCTATGTAAAGTCCAGTAAACAATATTGCTCAATATAAATAAACAACCGATCCAAGGAGTGCAAAATTTGAACCTCAGTTGACGAACGGGTGTGACGTCATAACCTCAGTCGACGAACGAGTGTAACATAATAACCGCAATCGACGAACGAGTGTAACATCATAACTGCAGACGACGAACGAGTGTGACCTCATAACCTCAGTTGATGAACGAGTGTAATGTAATAACCACAGTCGACGAACGAGTCTAACGTCATAATTGCAGTCGACAAATGAGTGTGACGTCAGTGCAGGTGACAAATAAGAGTGATGTCATAACTACAGTCGACGAACCAGTGTAACGTCATAACTGCAGTCGTCGGACTAGTGTGACGCTACAACCACAGTCGACGGCGAGAGGTGGACAGAGAAAACATCAAGCTTAATCCTCTCCCTGAACAGAAGAAAGATAAGGTAAGAACAAAATAGGTAAGATATTTAATAAATATAGCTTATATATAGTATATACTAATTAACA
Organism: Dryococelus australis; assembly: GCA_029891345.1. Taxonomy (NCBI): domain Eukaryota; kingdom Metazoa; phylum Arthropoda; class Insecta; order Phasmatodea; family Phasmatidae; genus Dryococelus; species Dryococelus australis. The sequence goes on from CM057003.1 coordinate 127,262,406, forward strand.
TCCCATTTTCTACTTTCATTATTCCTTTTGCTCTGCAATAGAGGAAGGTTGTTATTTATCAGTTCATCTGTCGCTGTCGACTGACATTTTTTCTAAGTTTCTCTGCCATATAGGCAAATTGAAAGGAGCGGAGAAGGGAGGGGAATGTAACA
>CM057003.1:127267870-127291150 GCA_029891345.1 Dryococelus australis
ACACGCCCATTTTCTGTGGAATCCAAGCCGAACATTGCGCCGTGGAAATTAAGTAATGTATATGTGTATGTAAGAACATTTTTTTTTAAATTATTGTAAAATAACTACCTTGTTTTTTATTTCAATTCACGGTAACCAACAGTGCCCTTTCGTCGCCTCTACTATCAAAACCCATTAATAAAGAACTATTTGATTTTTATAGTTTAAATCAGAAAAATCGACACTTTCTAATACACTGATAGAAGGAAATGAGGAACGTGACTATGATGATGATTTATTGAGGAGAGATGCGGGTACAAACTCCTACAATTCTGTTGAACATGAAAATGTTTCCCAATTCTAGCGTGAAACCAAGTGTCAGTGATACAACTGAAGATGTTGTAACTGATCGAGCTGCCATTATTGTTACTCGAAACGAGACTAGAGCTAATGGATTTATCGGTAAAATTGAAGATGTCATTATGAAAACAACTACACCGACAATAAAATAAACTGCTTCAGATGCAGATTATGTTTCCCCGTGGTTTATCGACAGTTTTGGGCCTGATATGTTGTCGAAAATGGAAGAACATAAAAAGACGGTCGAAAAAATTGTAGAAATATTTCAAGAGGCTAATATTGAAGCTACAAATGAAACGTCTCTCTCATTTGATCGCATAAAAAATGAAGTTATTATTCAAAGGGTGTGTTTGGTTATTTGGGGCACAATTCTAAGTTTGTGTATGGCATTCTTAAAATGTGCGTTTAAAAAATGTGCTCGGAGGAGAAATATGTCTTCATTTGGTTAACAATCACCCTTGAAGATAGTGAACTTAAAAAAAATTAACACTAGTAGGTCTCCATAATATTTTTTTAAAAAATTTACACATAAATTACAAAAAATACATATATATAAAAATATATTACAAATTTATTTTTTTCACATATGTTGCTCTGTATATATGTTAGATTTATACACAATGCAGAGAGCTCAAACTTAAAATACTGCACATTACTACTGTATAGATACCGAAAAACTGCAAATACTGTTTAAATGTCATCGTGGCGTTTCCATAGCGTTTCGAAACCTGCAGGATCCATAATTTCATGATTCAAAAACTTGCCATTTTTGTTCTGGAGTAGTACGAAGGTAGATCTTAGTTTTGGTTCAATCATATATAGGCTTTTTGCGGTAAAGTGAGAACTTTTTAAGGCCCTTCATAATTTTTCCTTTCATCATATTTCCATCTTCCTGTTGCTTTTTAATATAAACATTGCAATGTGATGAATAAACACAGTGTATACATTTCACCACCCTCGAGATTTAATGCCTGATGCTGCAATAAGATATTTTTATTAGTGGTTAAAGCATTTAGGAAGGGCCTTTTAAAAAGTGCTCACTTTATCGTGAACAGCATATAGTTGACACGTTCCATGTTTTCTTCTTCCACAGTTGAAAGAGTGTATTGGATCACCTTGTCTGTGATCAAGTACCACGAATGAAACTTCCCCCACTATGATTTTTGCGAACAATCTTTTCCAGTAATTTGCGATCTATCGTGAAAAAGATATATTTTCTCATCGGTCCGTTTCCAACAAACGAAATTTGAGAGGTTATCTTTATCTCGTCCACATCGCACAAATCGACGAGGTTAATGCTTGAACCGAGTAGGTTAAACAACTGAAGGTATTTTGCCAACAGTCGGATAAAGTTGATAATTTCATCATCTTCGGAGCGATTATTACTCGTGTTCACCTGTATTTGATAGTTGCAATAAAACTTGAAGTATTTGCCATTAATTTCACCCAACTTTGAAACAAACTTTACTTCGGATATATCCACGACAATGCACGGTAGATGTGTTTTGTTCTCGACCCGTTGATATTTCGCAGCTAGTTTCCCCTCTAAATGTTGGCTGATTGGTGCTTGATAAAATGATTCAATGTATTGAGCTTCTTCGCCATTGTCACAACATTCGTAATTTGTTGGCTTGACTGATTTGCGATCTTCTGCACTGAGATGAGTAAAAGTATTAGCGCTATTGTCATGTTGACACTGCTTTGGTTCGGGCTGCTGCTGTTGTTGTTCAGTAGTTTTACTAGCGGTATACATCGTGCTGAGTTTCGTCCCAGCGACTGGTAAAGTAACAACGATTCGTCGCCTCTTTTATAGCCGTGATCACGAGGGGAACAATTTATTTATTTTTATTATTTATTTATTTTCAATATTTCTTGTTCTTTTTTATGCATTCATTTTAATATTTTTTCTAAATCAAATGGACTATAGGTATTAGTAGCGAGTAAAATTGCTCGTTCACATGAATTTTTCGCATGGTTCTTAAAGGTGTCGAAAGAGCAAGGTATTTTTAATTGCTTGTGCAAAAATTATCCGTGTTTAGGTTTACACATGGGCGTGGTATGCTGAATGCATATTGGACTCCTTGTATGGTCGGGTCACTTCCAGCCTATTTCGAAACGCATTTCATACATAGAAGTTTGGGGTCGGAATTGAAGTTTAAAATTTGCGGGCCACAGCGACAATTACCAGTGGAGTAGTCAGGCATCAAGTTTTCCGGTGTATTGAATATCCTCGAAGCGCATTTATATTGCATGTACTCGAACCGCGATCCATTATTAAATGGAATCAATCGATTTTGTAAAGTGTCTGATTGCTCGGCGCACACAATACGGTAATTTCCATCATTCAACTTTTCGTCCGCATCCTCTATCCTAAACGTGCTGGGTACCATATCGGTATACATTGCTTTCGTCTCTCTACCCACCATCGATCCATTACAACGGACAATCAGGTTGCAACACATCCCTCCAAAGAGTGCGGGTAGCGCGGAAGACTAATGTATTTGTGATCAACTTAAATTATTTTACCCAGATGGGGATTACAGGCAGATGCTTCCGAAATCATACAGTAGGCACCTAGATACGACATTTGATTGATGATTGTTTCGGCCGGAAATAACTTGTAATCGAATTCGCTTTTGTTGTTATTACAAATCGAGGTGCAAGATACCTGGTCTTTTTTCTCGCCCAGGTAATGGCCGAATCTACATTTATTTTGTAGAAACAACTCGTCGCCATTTTCGGCGTCATCTGCTCTCACATTGTCCTTCAATACGACGGTCGGTAGTATTTAGAAACCAGTCAACCCGTGTATGTCATTCATACCAGATTATAGATATTTTTGCGAGAAATTGGATCGCCTGTACAACAACGATATGCGAACACAAATTTTAACAACGATTAGTACGAAAGCAAATTAAAAAATTATAAATTCCAATATTTCTTTTCTTTGCATAATTTTGCAAAAATGCTTATGAAAAAAATACGTCTTTTTTTTTTTTCAATTGCAAACATTTTTCCTTTTTAAACTGAAGTTGATATTTCAGTCGTCTGATTTCACCCTCCATCGATTCCTCTGCCGACATGTTGCCAGTTTTGTCAACGGTTGGTAGAATCTGGCGCACTACGCAGTCATTAAATCTTTTCCAGTCGATAATCGCGATTTCATAATCAAATTATGTAGGTCTATTTCCGTGATGAAAATGGTTCTCGAATTACCATGATAGCTCGATGATGGTAAACTATTTTAATCTACTAGTTGTCTGTACTTTGCCCGTTCATCTACGGAACATGTCTCCGAATGGCATCGCAAGTATCCTTGTATTCCAAAATTTTTCCTGTATCCTTTCCTCGAAACCACTGTTAATTAAATATCTAAAAAAAAAACCATTTTTTTGTTTATAAATATAATATTCCATATTTTCTTATATGTGTGCAGGGTAAATTCCTTATTTATATATATATATTATTTTAAAAGATACATACACTTTTTTTATTCCTTTTGATTTTGATTTCAACAAATACTCTTGTATTTCGGCCGGCGACAAGCGATGGCGCTCAGGAAAGGAAAATGGCATCCAGATGTGTTCTTCTCGATGGACTGCAGGATTCACTTTGATGGTTTGTGTCGGTGTAGGTAATGGTGATGATGGTATTTGTGGTGATGAAGAAGATCCAAACCCCGAGGTGCCTCGCCACGTATTGTAAAATTCATCATCATTTTCATCTGTTGATACAAACGAAACTATCATATGTGGCATTATGAGTAGCTGAGATGTACAATATCCTTTCTTGGCTTTGAATGTCAAATTTCCTCGATTTTCCAGCTGCACAAAGATATCTCCTCTCTAGTCTGAATCTATAATTCCATTATAGGCGTATATTCTCGATGGTTGAATGTCAGCCCCGAAAAACTTGTAGCAGCACCGAAATAGTCTTTGGGTATTTTACACGCCAGGCCGACATCAACATTAGCCATTTAGCCGGGTTGAATTTCAATGACGTGAGTCGCCTTCAAGTCGTACCCAGCTGCTTCTTCACTACCATGGACCAACTGATGTTTGAACCATGCAGGAACAATGGACGCTATGGTGTATGACAATTTGTTTCTACACCGACAATTTATGCGTGGTCGCCAAAGCTAATATCTATATATATTTTTGTTCAATATTATTTTTTTTATCAAAGAGTGAAAAAAGTGGTTTTTGGAAAACCCCTCAATTTTTTTAAAATAAAAATTGTCTACTTTTGCTCTGGAGCAAGGCAATGTTTGGGATAGATTTTTTAATCGCTTGTTGAACGATAGAGTAGTAATTTCTGTAAATTTTGTTTTGGCCTCATTCCACATGACAAAGCATTTCAAACCGGATTCGTCGTAAAACTCGTACTGTGTTACGTCGTCGATATTACCCAGGGATTTATATATGGAAAATATTTTGCATAAATTTTCCCAGTGATTGTCCATATCTGGTGATTTCTCTCTTTTTTAAAAAGCTTTATTTATATACTCTATTCGAGTTTTGATTCACCAACATCATCATTGCCATTCATCTTCATTTTTATCTTTTTCAATTGATGCAAATATACGTTTAATATTATTGCCAAAAGTGTTTTGATCGCTCCATGAACATCGGAGTCATTGAAAATCTCATGGAATTTCGTTAAAGGGTCGTATGGTAAATCATATATTTGTGAAATATATTCATTAGATGATTCATGTAGGGAAGCGAGTTTGAGGTCATTGTTAAATCTATCGATTAATTGTTCTAATCTGCCCTCTTCGATATTGGAAAGCATATTTTTCATCAACTGAAAAATTTGGGGTTCGCAGTGCTTTTCGAAATGCTCCCCTTGTACACGTCTCCAGATGGAAACATAATTCTTGTACAAGTATGCAGATATAAAATGAAATGGTCGAGATACAAAATTTATAACCCTGGGCATCTTTGGTATTTGTTATACTTCTTTATATATATCAATATATTAAAACATGATTAACCCTTTCTTATGAGTAATAAAATGTAATTAAAATATATGATGTAAAAGAATAAATAAATAAACGTTTTTTTGTGTATATATATTATTTATATATATTTTCTTTTTACATATCCTCCTTTTTTTCTTGACAATGTTAGTTGGATTTATACTACAAAGTATTTTTCGTGCAAGTTTAAAAATATCTTTGTCAAATTACAACGATATGTTTACAAGTTTCGTACGTAATCAAAGAAATCAAAGTAATTATTATTTTCATTATATCGGTGCAATTGAAAGTCCAATATCTAATGTACGTACTCTTTCACAGAAAGTCTCAGCACTCTGTTTTTCTCGAAATCATTTCGTAAAAACTTTTGGGGGAAGGTGTAGAAATTCGGTTCGTGGCTCGACACACTGGTAATTCCAAGTTTGTTTTATTTATTTTTTTCACTGTTCATGAGGTCCATGAGATTGCCACCGTCGTTATTTCGTTTCTCATCGGCATTGTGGATGAGGTCCATGACATTGCCACCGTCGTTATTTCGTTTCTCATCGCCATTGTTGATGAGGTCCATGAGATTGCCACCGTCGTTATTTCGTTTCTCATCGCCATTGTTGTTGAGGTCCATGAGATTGCCACCGTCGTTATTTCGTTTCTCATCGCCATTGTTGTTGAGGTCCATGAGATTTCCACCGTCGTTATTTCGTTTCTCATCGCCATTGTTGATGAGGTCCATGACATTGTCACCGTCGTTATTTCGATTCTCATCGCCATTGTTGTTGAGGTCCATGAGATTTCCACCGTCGTTATTTCGTTTCTCATCGCCATTGTTGTTGAGGTCCATGAGATTTCCACCGTCGTTATTTCGTTTCTCATCGTCATTGTGGATGAGGTCCATGACATTGACACCGTCGGTATTTCGTTTCTCATCGCCATTGTTGATGAGGTCCATGACATTGCCACCGTCGTTATTTCGTTTCTCATCGCCATTGTGGATGAGGTCCATGACATTGCCACCGTCGGTATTTCGTTTCTCATCGCCATTGTTGATGAGGTCCATGACATTGCCACCGTCGTTATTTCGATTCTCATCGCCATTGTTGATGAGGTCCATGACATTGCCACCGTCGTTATTTCGTTTCTCATCGCCATTGTTGTTGAGGTCCATGAGATTTCCACCGTCGTTATTTCGTTTCTTATCGCCATTGTTTTGAGGGTTTTAACTGTAATTATTGTAGGATGTTTATTAAAGGAATTTTGAACTGATTTGTCCACCCAGCCGCAGACATTTGCGATCCAATAAAAACTGTTCTTAATGGGTCTCACTTTGTCGGTAAACATGATGAAAATGTGATATTTCCAACAAGTTCCATTATTGTACCAGTACAGATCGAATCTATTAAAGTCGACCAAGCATTCGTCGCACGGGACACTGTGTGTATCCTCGACGAATTCACGACAGGTGGCAAAAAGAAACGTTCTTTTTTTTTCAACACATCCTCGTGGAATCTGAAGGAATTCAATCAGCCTAGGTTTGCTATTTTTATACGGATATTTACAATAAATATGGTGATTTTGTGATTCGACAACCGCTTCTTACGAGTTTCTTCACCTTTGATAATTTCATGGCCTGGTTTTTATTTTTGGTGATTGTATAATTTACATACGATATCATCTCCCCTCTTAGTTTGAGCGGGGACATTTGTGTACTGATGATTACACTAGTGTAAATCTATATGGATTTTCAGAGTCAGTATCTGTTTGACCAATTCCGAATCGACGGCTTTGTTTTTACTAGAACGCTCCGATGCGTTCAACACGATAGACCCATCTGCGAGAACGGTTGAATGATCATCCTGATTTTCTAGCTTTTCTGTTTTACTGGATTTTTTTTATGGAACTAGATATTTCAAAGTTTTTTTTCTTTTTTGTTTTCAGGCACCATTTTCCACACTGTTATGAAGGGCTTGGGTGGAATCTTCCTGTTATGATGGGTAGGTTGTTGATGGCGACGACGCGTCAACATATTTTATGGGATGTTTTTGTTTGTAATTAGTTGTTGATTTTTTTGCGGGTTGGGACTTGAACCTATCTAGCCATTTTCACCGCAGCAGCCTTCGTAGTCAATGTTGGCCCCGTCGTCTCTTATAAAATTGCAATCTTTACAATTTCCAAAAACAGGTTTCGTAGTTTACTCAAACATTGATCCACTATAACGACTTTCTGTTCTAGGTAATAGAAATCCATTGTCAACAGATAATTAATATTTTGAGTTTGTCGTTTGCATGTTTTCTTATATGCAAGTATGTATTGAAAAAGTAATAATATATTCTTTTTTTCGACTTTTTTATTTTCACTTTTTTGCCCCTTCATAGAAATAAATTTTATCATTGTGTTTTAGGTACAATTTGTCGTAGGTGTCGATGGGGCATGGAATCGAAAAGGGTATTTTCGACGAGGGTTTTGGGGTAAAGATGAGTGAATAAATTGCATTTTCGCTTTGTTGATTTTCAAATAGGGTGTTGACCAAGTCCTATTCGCGACAGAGTAGATTTAAGTATTGCTCAAATTCCCTGTTTGAGCACGGTTATGAAATATGGGGCAGAACAGAGTAATCATCCCTCAACTTGAAATTGGCCATTTGATTGATGTGTTGGAAAAAAAGTTTCAACAATTCGAGGTTAATTCGTTCCTCGTCGTGCACATTACTGCCAAAGGGAACAAAAGTGATAATGGATTTCTGTATCTTGGAAATGATTTCTGTCGAATCGAAATGGCAGTGGGTGACGCAGGGTGTGAACCGTCCGTACAAGACACCCGAATCGTGAAACGAACTGTTGTTTAGTATCAGGGTTCGAGATGTGTGCAGAGGGAGTAGAATTTCCAAGTTTGATTCGTCAATATAATTACACAAATAATAACGCGCTTTTTACGAATGCGGCCCGAGTTCCGCAAAACTGTAGTTAACAAACACAACATCCGAATAACGTCGAAAATTGTATCCAGGGGAAGGATATCGATGTATTTTGAATTTGCAATTTTACCACAAGAAAAGAGGGATTCTCTTTGTACAATTGCCATCAAGTGAGCCACAACAACGTGCTTTCGTCTCCGTCGTTTTTATCGATCCATACATTTGTATATATAAAAAGCATGGTCTTATTTCAAGAAGAATTTATAAGGTGTTACAAAAAAACACATACCAATGTAAAAAGTATTAGCGATATGAGAATGTTGAATATAGACGAATTATGTTTTTATTACATCACTGTCAAACTTACAGAGAATAAATTTCACGACTTGGTTGTATGTTTCTGGCCTTGTTACTACATCGGATTGGACGATTTCGAAGAGTGTTTAAAAATTTTGGGTGCAAAACCCATTTTAAACGACTGGTATTCTGTTAATCAAGTGACAGAGTTCCAGACGGAATCGGAGCACTCCAATAAACCGGTAAAAGGACTCGATATTATCTACGAAACAAAAGGCATAAACGTTAGCTACAAAACTAAATGCATCAATTACTTTGAACTACACAGCTTGTCTTGTCTGTGGAAAAATACGAGCCCACCACTACAAAACTTGTACTTGCATCTGCAATTGAAACTTTCATTATCACTATTACCGTTCAAAAAATGTTTTAACGAGCCATATTTAGGAACTGATCGTGCAAAACATCGAAACATAGCTGACGATCAGTCGGGACCTGGTAAGAAAAGAGAAACACACGCATAACATAGACGATGTTTTTTTGTCCAATCACGAGTTTCCCATGTGTCGTCGAATATCGCCGTGATGGCTGTTGAAAGCGAACAAAATTACTCTCCTTTATAGTGCAATTGTAGAAATTGTTTACGCCGAGATGATGCCAAATGGTAACTGTGGTAATTATAAAAAAAAAAAAAAACAATTTTTATAAATAATGGTTTAGTATCGAGATAACCCACTTGTGTGTGTTGTAATCGACATTGCGCCCCCTCCCCCCCCCCTGTCAGCTCATACTTTCAACAACTTACTAGATTCCTCTTCTGCTCCAGGAGGAGGAATGGTGTTTTCACATTCAGATCTCGGCCTCGACAGATGTATTTTTTCTGATTTCACTGCCATACAGGACAAACTAAAAAAAGGGGGGTGAAGAGGAAGAGGAAGTGAAATACTGCAATGTGATTGGTTGCTGGAAGTAGGAATGAGGAAATGAATGTCGATCGTCGAGCCCTCCGGAGAAATCTCGCGGAAAATCTAATTTTAAAAGGAGCATTTGCGGGGCTTAAACCCTCAATGTCCATTTAAATTAACCCTATTATGATGTTGGTTTTGTAGTGAACGTGTTAGTTTGGAGAGGGGTAAGGGGAGTCATATAAAGTTTTTATTAATAATTAATATAAAAAATTTGCATTTGGCATTATATAAATTTTGGTACCACAAATTGAATTTTGAAAAACGGACGATTGCAGCCAATACCTTCAAAATTCAACAACATTCTCATCCATTTATTTTTTACACAGTCTAAATTACTTTTCATGAGTTTTTATATCCAATAAATTATGCTATAACTTTCCCCTTGAATCAAGATTGTTCGATTCCATTATGGTCGACCAGTATGAAAATCCAATAGTTGAAACTGTGGAATCTTGACAGTGGAAAAAACTGTTCAACCATCATCATTGTGAGTGGAAAGCAAACAATATGTAACATTTATTTTGGATGATAATAATTTATTAATATTTTGGTTATTTAATTTTTCTCCAATTACATTCTATTCAAGACTTTTGGTGATGTGATCATGTTACGTACAAACCATGCAATATGCTCCGATTTCATGGCTTCCAAAATGCACACAATGTTATTACGGGAAGAATACGGAATTTTTTATTCCTTCAGCCAATCTTTCACGCAAAAAAAAATGTTCACACCATTCGGGACGTACCCGTTCCTGTACAGTTCTCTGGCATTTGGAGTTTTGTCGTTGAGCCGTTTCATAGATTTGGTGAGCGATCGACATTGGCATCAGATGAAGTATATTTCTCAGTTTGTTTCATCCAGCACATTCATGGACAATGTGTGTAATAAACTATCGGATTTGGGTTTGACGATCACATCTTGGGCAATGTCGGTGATGCGATGAAAAAGCACCATGGCATCTTGTCTGGCTTTTTCGACATCTCGTCTAGCTTTCTCAGAATCTTGTCTGGCATGTAACAATTCTTCATTGGTTGATTAATATAAATGATTTCATCACCTCGAGTAAGCTGTGGTTTTCATCTTTTAACACTTCATCATTTTACTCATATCAATTTTGTATTGACCATTCTTTTTCAAGCAAGGTAGCATATCTTCATACACCCAATCAGTGAACCTTTCAGCCTCTGGTAATTTTGAACATGTTACCAGAGCATATAGGTCAGGCTCAGACATGAAGATGCTATGCGATAGTTATTTGGATGGAATGTCAATGGTATATTGAGATGTACCCTTTAATTTTGCCCATGTTTTATTTTCCAATTTGGTTTCATAAATTTTGAAATTGATTTACTTGGTACTTAAGAAACAATGCCATATCTTTCCCTTTGAACCAAAATTGTTCGATTCAATTATGATCGATCATCACGAAAACCTAACAGTTGAAATTCTCGAAATTTGATCATGGAAAAGACAGCTCAACCAATGACATTGTGAATGAAATGATGTCAGTTGCTTATATATACAGACAATAAATAATAATGTCTAATATTTCTTTGTGATTATTTATGTTCTATAAAAAAATTATAATTTAATTAATAATTAATATAAAAATTGATATTTAATGGGAGGAACTTTTCGTGCACAACCAAATAGAATTTTGGAAAGAGCCTTTTTTTTGGAGTGAAGGTGTTAGTTGAAGTGGATGTCAAAAATACTTCCTTTTAAGTAACATGTGACGTCGGTTCATAGTGAAGGTGTTAATTCGGGGGTCAAGGGGAGTCAGATAAACTTTATTTAGAATATTAAAAATTCGAATTTTAAAAAGGGGGAATTTTCCTGCACACCCACATTGAATTTTGGCATTATACCGACTTTCCGGAGAAAAAATTGAATTTAAAGGAGATCCGTTTTGTATAACAACCCTCGCCCACTAAGTCAAAGTCAAAGTTTTCGGAATTCGAAAGCTGAAATGATCTCCTATCCAATGACATTGTAGGTGAAATAGTTGTTGCTTATATATAGACAAATTGTACACAAAAAATATACACAATTATGTAATTAAATAAGGTTAATTTTTTAAATTACAATTTTTTTTATCAATCATTCAAATCATACTGTTCATATCACTGTATAAATTGAAATTCCTTCGTTCTATCAATTAAACGATAGTTGTTATAACATCATGCACATTGAAATTCCCAGCATCTGGATCGAATCTGATAAATGTGCAATTTAACTTTTTTTGCGATGTGTTTTTGTCGTTCTATTTCATATTCATTGTTTATGTATTTGTGATTATATTTGTCGCATTAGACTGCAATTTTGTAATCGAAAAAGTACAAATCTATTCGGTAATTTTTGATTGTATATTGTAACTTGAAATTCAGATTTTTGAAACAATTCACAATTATGTTCCTTGTTCCTTTGATCTCGAAACGAGATTCAGTTTCAAGTCGAATCCTTTGATTTGTTTTCGTAGTGGGTGTTTCGATGTGGGTATTCCCGAATTTTGTATCAATAAATTCAAACCATTTTAATTGATTAACATAGTATGTTTTTACCAATTAGAGGAGGTTTCACAGGTGAGGGCAAATCCCTTCACGTCTGCCATGTTCTTTTCCATTTTGGTTTGAACAAATTTAAAATTTCATTAGGTGGTTTTTTTATATCCGAGAAATGAAGCTATATATTTCCCTTTAAACAATAATTTCTCATTGCCGTTATTATCAACGACAACGAAAATTAAATAGTCAAAGTTCTTATTTCTCGACAACTGAAGAGTGCTTCTAATCAATGACATTTTGCTTGAAATGGTTTTATGAAATTATGTTTAATTCGTTCAAGAAACAGGGGATTTTATATCAGTTCGTATTTGACAACGATTTTAGAATACAGATATTTTCAAAATTATTTGCATTAAAGAAAAATTCTTGAATTTTCTTCAATTTCTCCCTATCATTTAGTATGAGCCATATCAATTTTTTATGCTTTTATTTTTATTCATGTATGCATAACCTTTTATTCTGTATTCTTTAGCTATTTACTTCAATTCTGAAACTGTCAGGTCTTCTAAATTCTTTGGAATTTTTTTTCTGAAATAAATTTATAATTAATTATTTGTTCCACCAAAGTATCTCTGTTAATATTATATTTTTTTTTATTTTTGGTACTTTTCCAATAGCTTTGAATTTTTTTAAATTTAATGCTTTGATTTCAGTTTTTTTATTTATTTATTTTTTACATCTGGATGGTTAGTTTCAACTTTGTCAATCCTCGCTATAAGTTCCCGTTTTCTTTTATAGGAATATCCTCTGATATTTAATTGTTTTGCCATTTCCCTCAATTCAATACTTTTTTTATTATAAAGTTCTGTATTCTGGATGTTATATTTCGTGAGTTCATATTCGTTGGAATTTCGAATCCAGCTCTTTTCCAAACTGCTTGAATTATTCCCCACGAATCATTATTTTAAAGTTAAATTTTTTGAGTCGTTTGTATAGTACCTGTTAAATAATTCGACAACCGAAGAGATCTCCTGTCCAACGATGTTGCAGTTGTAATCGTTTTGTGAAAAGCTCAATGGCTTATATATACAAAAAAATAATTAAAAATTTGTTGTCTTTTGACTGGTAACCTGTATTTGGTACCCTTTCAAAATAAAACTTTTATATTTTTTACTAAAAATGTAGTTGAATTCTAACTAGTTTACTATTACCATAATACGACAACTATGCCGTAAAAGGATCAGAGAATGCAAACAAAAAAGCGCTTATTTGATAGGCATAAGTGTTATTTTTACAGTTTTGGGATTAACGTTGGCCTACTATGATAATTTGACAAACATAAGAGTTATATCTGTTTTTGTATTGATAGATGTGGGAAATTTATCAAACCAATTACTACATCTCGAGTAAATGAAAAAAAAATAAAAATTTAATTTACAAACAATATATATATATATATATATATATAAAATTATTTTTTTCCCAAAATACATTTGTGAAATATATAACATAGCTATATATATAGTGATTTTTTTGCAGTCATGTTCAATTTTATTGAAGGGAATTTCTCTATCTTGCCACTCCAACCCACGGAAACTTCTCTTCAGTTGGCCCACGGATGTGGAGATTTGACCTGCAGCAATCCAGTCGAACTATCTCTTATGTTTTGAACAGCACCAAAAACTTTAAATGAAAAGTCTTTGATACATTTTATTTCAATTTCGTTGTTGTTTTTGGTAATCTTCCCATTTTGCCACTACATTATCGCGGAACCACAAATTAAATAATTTCAAATTTCTATCTGCACACATAAATCCACGAAATTGTCTCCAACAATCATAATGGCCTGGATTTCCATATATAGCTACCAGAGTCTTAAATGATGGGCATTTGTAAGTTTTTTGCAAATCCACAATTTCGAGATAATGACCGAATTTGCATAACTTACTTAACCATTGTATTTGATGTGAACCCCCAACAAGTATTACATATTTGTAGTACTGGCTATTTATCAATTGAAAAACTTCTCTTTCAGTTTCATCGTAGGGAATTTCGCCGTCTTGCCGTGCCAATTGGTGAATATTTTCCTTCAGCCAAAAGTTCGTCTTTTTACTTTCATCATCCAATGCTTTCCACGGATATGGAGATTTGAATAGCCGCCTTTGGGTGAAACCACCAATGTTGGTGACTGCCAGTTCCTTCAGCCCATATTTTCCATTGTTATTACGGAAGTCTTGCAGATTACAAAACATGTTGTATGTTGATACTTGTGAGTGTATCAAGTGCTGGCTCGAAAGCGCGTGATTTGTCTTGGCCGATGATATCGTATACATACCCACCGTGGTGGTGATTTGTTTTTTGTTTTTTTTTATGCCTCAGTGGATGTCTTTCATAACGAACTGAAAAAAAGTTTCATTTAAAAACAATGTCATAAGATCATTCATCATTATATTTTTCCGACATTAAAGATATATATGAAAAATATTCCGATATTGCTGTTAGTAATGCTTTGGACGACTGGGAATCATTTTGCAAGACTGAGCCAAAAGTGAACTACATCGAATCTAGATTTTACGATAGCGACCATCAAAATACCGAATTTCTGTTGGTGAAACACCGCCCGGTAAATTTTCTAAACATGAACTTTCTACGATATTGGTTCATCGGCGTAAATAACCGCGAATGGCATCCAGGTATTCACGAAGTTGCCCAAATTTTTGTCGATTCTTCTGACGAGTATTGTGTTGTAGTGGAAATTAAGGAATTTTACCAATTTTGCATATATCATTACTTTAAAAATTTGTTTGAAAAAGATAAATTTTTTAATATTTTTACCAGCAACTGCGAATTAATAGTCGGTTATTATTGGGATACTACCTCCTTATTTTTGGCCGCGTGTTGTCTATTTTATTTTTCAATATACATTCGTTTTTATTTATCATGGTTTGTTGTAGTATGTTGTTTTCATTGATGTTTCTCTTGATACGAAAAAAAAAGTTACAATTACCAAATGCAAACACATAAAATAAAAACAAATATTGGGTGTGAAACCATGTGTGTGTGTGTGTGTGTGTGTGTGTGTGTGTGTGTGTGTGTGTGTGTGTGTGTGTGTGTGTGTGTGTGTGTGTGTTTGTGTGTGTTCGTATATACACACACACACATGGTCTATTTCCTCCCAAGGAGCATAACAGAATGGACACTCTCGAGTTCAAAAAATCTGTATATTCTCACTACAAGAATGACTGGATATGTATAAGCAACTCGAATATAAACATTGACGAATACATGGAGTTGATTACAAAGTTATTGCATACTTGGATACTGCCATTACATCTGACGGCTCTTCAAGAAGCTTTTTAATTAATCTGTTGCATGATTATGAAAAAATGCGACATCGAGTTAACTGATAGATTCGTGCCAAACATCTACCAGATCGTATAAATCGTTCAGTAATGAGTTGTAAACGATAAATTTATTTATTTTTTCGTTTCTCGTGTTTGGTACGTAATAGTATATTTTAACGTCGACCGGTATGTCGTAACCACCTGTATTCAAATTACACACCATATAGTCTATTAAAATGTACGGGCCCGTTGTTATCGGAAGTTGTTGTTGAACAATGGATGCCGATTTAGTTTAACTATGCAACCCGTACAAAACATTTGCAAATTGATTGTCTTGTGGAAACTGTACGGTAAACATTTTGGCGTGCACCTCATTGCCCGCCATCCATGGCACAGGTGCCATACTCTTTTATCGGCCAGGTCGCGATCATCTTCGTCTACGCTGGCGATTCTCTGGTTGCGAAATCCTTTTCTCATACCGCCGTATCTGGAATCACCAACCACATCGGGAATCTTCACCGTCGCTTCTCATTTGTAAAGCAGAGTTAAACATGTCTCTTACATTTAACGGCAAAAAACAAATAAGAAATACGAGGAATATTAACACAAAAAATTATGTCCAAAGTTTTATCGATTGATCGGCAATTATCACAATTGTTGTCATCCGATAATACCGAATTATTTTTTTGCTCACATTTTGCTCGGATTGTTGAACAATGTCAAAACCTTGAGAAATGCTCACCCGTGTGTATTGGGACCATTGTGTTACCTGATGTTTGCAAGGCGGAAGTGAATTTTGGCCAAATGAGCATGTTTATTTACGACGATCGTGTTTTTTCCCTCCATTTCTCGAAATGAATTTCATGCTCGCGGAAATTGTTCGGTTGTTGGAATGTAGGAATAAGCAGTGGGAAATTAACCAGCATGAGACACTTGCCTTTGATCAACTTCACCATATCGCAAAAAATATTTTTGGTAGCAGCGTACCATACATCGAATGTAATTTCCAAACCCCCCACGATCGTCAACTGACGATCGTCGAACGTTTCACGGAACTCGTGGTGCAAGCGGCGCTCGGTTTACGCGAAAACGGCAGGTTTTACGGAAATTATGCACCTTCTTCTAGAGTGTATGTGGTTCGATTCTTTGAAGACTTTGACCGATAATGAGAAAAAAATATGATGCTCAGTAAAAAAAAATCTTCGCTCAATATCGAGCATTTCAATTATGTGTTAAATGGTACAATGCCTTTGATTCGTTCTTACACATCCGATGGCCGAATTTTATACTCGCTGGAATGAATAAAATTGTATGAAAATTGATTATTTTGAAAAGGTTTGATACGTTTCTCAAATATAAATTAAATTTGTCTAGACTAGTCGACATACTCGTTTCCATCGATTCGTCGTGGTTCATTTACGGGGATGAATTTGGTAAAATGGTCTAACTACCATCGGAACTGGAAGCCATCAAGTATGAACTAAAAAGTCGAATTTCGGTAAATATTTTAAAAAATACCTTCGATTATTTCACCTTTATTGCATGGGTGGTTATTATGACGATTTTATTTGTCTCGAAGCAGCCGATATTGGCTGGTATATTTCAAATGCATTGGCTTTGAAAGTATCCCTTTATTATAATATTTTGTTCCCTAAGAGAGAGAGAGTGTGTGTTTGTGTGAGGGAAAGAAATGTATTGATGGACTCCTACACGATTAGCATCATTGTTCAAGCTGTATTATCGCTTGTAATATTGTTGGTGTATTTGTTTTTACTACATGGGAAAACTCCAAAATACGATCCCGTGTAATCGGGTAAAGATTTGTTTAGGTTGAACCCAGTCAAAAATGAAAAACATAAATGAGTCACTTTGTGTAAAACTAATACGTAATGCGAGTACGAAGTATTTGCAATAGGCACAGATAATACAGAAAGCTCTAAAATCGAGGTGAATTTTATCGGCTAACAGGACAAAACACCTCACGAACATGGATGGAATTTCGAGAAACAAGAATGGTTCAAACATTGTCACACGCAAACACTTGCACCGAAACTCGTCAAAGTCGGGACGGAATATAAAATCCAGCTACACTGTGATTTAAATCCCTTAAACTTTGCGTCGATCTCCCGAAACTGAGCATTTCCGAAGGCCTGCAATTGATATACAGTAAGTGTAGTAATCCGAACCAAGTCGATTACATAACGTACGAACAGTATTGCAACTTGATGAAAATCGCTGGTTCCGAATCTGCAAACAAAAACAAAAAACTCGATAGGATTAAACTACTACAACCAGCCATTGAAAATAAAAAATCCTTCTTAAAACTGCAAAATAGTGTGCCGTAGTGTAAGAATGTTGATTCACGAGAAAAAAAATTTGATTTCAGTAAAGTTCCTTTCGAAGAAAGTATAATTTCCGTTAAACCCACGCTAAAATTGGAATATAGTAAATACACTGTAGAATCAAAGTTGTATTTGGCGATGTGTTTCGCAGGTGTTTTCTTGATGGATTTTACAGAAATCATCGATGCCAAGAAGAAATTTTCTTCGATTTTATTCAATGGTTCAATCAAATACAAAAAAAAAATTATACCAAAAAACATACGCAAAAATATAAATATGTTGAAAATTTGGCCGAGAAGGTGGAAGATGGCTATTTAATTGTTTTTATTTTTACGAGAAATACACTACAATTTTTAAATCGTACCTTCAGATTTCTAAGTTTCTTAAATTGGTTCCCAGTTGGCTCGAGGCAATGAGACGGTACCTGGACAAAAAATTAATATACTATTTCTTTTACAAAATTATTAATCTTAGCACTTTTTTCCCGGTAGGGTAAATTATGTAACGTATGTATTAGCTTTTTGATAAGATTCGATCGCGATGCTTAGATTGTCGCATACTTCAATGATAATTTTCTTTTCGGAAGTCACTTTAAGCAAATGCATTCCAGGGAGAGAAAGGGCCGCTTTTACTTGATTGTTGTCATATATTCGTTCGATAAATTCTTTGCAAAAGTGAATACTATAAAGTAATTCTTTTTGATTCATGGTTCTTTTTTGCCCCATTCCTTTGCCAAATTGATGAAGAATTCATCAGACAATGGGGCCGTCTGGTTCGACGATGGCGATGAATCAGTTTTTTCCTTCGTGACAAAAAACAACTCATCGGGTAATGTAGCGACTTGTGGAACGTTTATTTGAATTTGAGTCGTCGGGTTCAATTCGACAGGTGTATTTACCTCGTTTATCCGAGTTGGATTGTTTCTGTTACCGCTTCCCCCAGCCATCACACCTTCATTCGAAGGTATATTTACCTTGTTTATCCGACTTGGATTGTTTCTGTTACCGCTTCCGCCAGCCATCACACCTTCATTCGAAGGGATCAAATTGTGCGATCGAAAGGCATTGAATATTAAAAAATCTAGTGATGTTTATTGATTACAACACACAGGCGATTATTTAGGAGACTGGTAGGTTAAAAAAGCTGATAGGTTGTAATCGGGCGAAATGTTTTGAATCGAAAATGGCTGAGTTGGGAATGTAGCTAATTCTTGTTGTTGTTGTTGTTGTAATTGAGGATTATCTGTCACTGCTCTTGTTAAAGTCGATCGAATTATTTGAGAATTTACTTACATTGTGTCTAGATCGATCGAGGAGACATCTTACAAATTCGGGATATGCGTCGATTTGAAACTGGACTGCGATTTCAAATGTTGTGGTGTATTCGCACCGATCGAATCCGCGACTTTTATTCCTTTGGTTGGCTGGTGTACTTTTCCATTTGGAAAATCAAACGTGAAATTTGCGTAGCCCATTGATAAAAGAGGATTTATGGTATCAAAGTTACTCGATTCGTTATTGTGCCCGTGGGATTGTTTGTGCACGAATTTGCGACTGATGCCTGCTTCTTGCACGTGTCTGTAATTTTCAAAATGGCAATTGTCAATCACAGGAACTTTCACTTTGAGTAAATATTGAACCTTTTGGCTATCGGCTAGGCAAAAATTAAACACCAAGACATTTTACAACACCGTCAAACCCATATCCAATGATTTAATGACGTTTCGAATTGCCGCCTGGGGATCGAAACTGAAAACTTATATTTGGTTTTTGGAAAGTAAAACATTTTACCCGGCAATTTCATCACTCATTTTATCAAATAATCTTAATACATTTGGTGTAAGTAACTTATATTGTTTTTATGTTTAATCTCGACATGTTTAAAATCTAGTGTTGGAAGTTGTTCTTTTAGAACTACGTATTCAGCACCGCCAATACTTTTGAAAGTTTCCGAATTTAGTGCCTGTTCGATGAAAGCTCGTAGTTCACAACCACCATTATACAATCCAGTCATTTCTTGTTCGGAAATATTTGGTGTTTCAACCAAAAGCATCCACTCATCGACTCTTGTTGAAGTTTTGTCGTGTGGGCGGCCTGGTTTTCTAGTGTACCACTCTTGTACTTTTTCTAAAATATTTTGTTTGTTAGGTATGTAATTTGGACTAAGTTGGTTTTGCTCTAGTAATTGTTGTTGTTGCTCGTCAAGTATGTAATTAATAGATTGTTGTTCTCACTTTGGTAATTCTAGTTGTTTATTGAGTATGTAATTACTAGGTACGAAATTTGATGAGTATTGGATTTGCTCTGGTAACTGCTGTTGTTCTTGTACGAGATTCTCGAATGAATAGTTGTTTGAAACATCTGATTGAAACACCATGTCCATGTCGAAAATGTGATGTGTGTCGTTTGCCAATAGTTCATTTAAATACACGGGTGATGTCTGAACCTGGTTCATTATCGGGGAGTTCTTTCATTTTGCGGAGGAGTCTTTTGACGTTTTACTTCATGCACATTGTTGGCAGTGTTGTGAAAGTCGAATGTGAAATTCTTATTGGCCGTGAATTGAAGATGTTGTTCGGATTGGTCGATATCTTGAGTTCGCTTCACCAATTTTGTTCGACGAGCGCCAGCCAACATGTAGTCGTAATAGTTGACTGATTGATCCAACACTGGTCAAATATTCTGAAACAAATATCGCACATTATCAATATTGGCTCTATTTAAATTTATGAGGAAATTATTCTTCATAACCGTTAGGTCTAAATCGAAAGTTTTGACGATGTTGTGAATCGCTAAATAAATATGAAAGGTGTGAATACGGATCTGGTCGTTATAAATAAGAACACTTTCACCGACGATTTCGGCAGACATGATTTTTGCTTTTATATCAGGTATTATGGAAGCTTATAATTTTGAACATTTGTTTTCCCAACGGGAAGTATTTGAACGTGTCGAGTGTTACGAATATGACGAGGAAAATATATCAGATTACAAGCGCTTAGAACTAAAACTCATGGGTTAGATACATATACAAACTATATAAATATAAAAAAAATAACTTTAAAAAAATTTATTTTTATATTAATAATTTTTTATGAAACTTGAATGTTTTCATATACATTACAAGTTTTTTAATTCATCACTTCGAGAATAAACAAAGACTTATTATAAAATCCACTGAACTGTTTCTTGAAGAGGTTGAAAGATGCATTCTTGAACGTTGATCGACTCAGTGGTAGAAATTCGGTTCTGAGTTCACTAATGATATACGTTTTGTTCTTTTTCAAACTGTCCGATTTATACGACAAAGTTAGTAGTCGATTTTTTTCCACATGTGCTTTCATAAATGCATCGAATGGAGATTGCAAAGGTGGAACTAATTTAATATGATTGATGAACGAGTGGATGATGAGTACAGGCTGTTTTTCTATGGATCCGTTCAGCGACATTTAAACAAGAGTAAATGTGGTTAGTAGATTGTTTTGTTTGGGGATTCGACCGAATCGCGTTATATTTTCCGCCACGTCTTCATATTTCGAGTCGAGGATGGATTTAATAATTTCCACATACTGATGAATGACCGCTCCATCACTCACAATTTCTAGTCAGCCGAGCTCGGCGAAATGTGTAGCCACTCGTTTCATTGCCACCGAGGTATTTAACACACAAGAAGAATCACCGACCACCTTTTTTGTTTGTGTGATGGTCGTATGGATTCCCATCAAAATTTACACTAACCGAGATATGTAACTTTTAAGGTTTTGCGCCAATTCTTCGTGACCATCATCAGGCTCTATTCGCATACCGATGCGAGGAATGACCATTTCAGTCATAGGTGGATGTTGTTGTAGAGGGGAGGGAATAGAGTTTAGCTGCCGAGAAGAAGATTGCTGGGTCGTTACGAGAATGTCCGAGTCGGTGCACTGTGGTCTGAGTGGTTGAAGTTGCAACGATGGAAACAATGTTCTTTGCTGTTGTTGTTGTTGTTGTTGTTGTTGCATGACGATAAAAAAATACTGCGGAAAACCCAGATTAAAGAAAAACAATGAATGAAAATGTTCCCACCATCATAGAAACCGGTCTGATTCAGTTTACATGTGCGCAGAAAATCGCAATAGGCGACCACACACAAACGTAGAGAAATGGTCTGAAATGCTGAACCGTGCTGAATTTTTGTCATCTTCGGTAGAAAAAACACAAATCACTTAGCAAAATGTGACAAACTTTTCAATTATTTAGAAACTAAGCTCTTTATTTTAGGTGTAGAATTTTCGAAAATCTTGACGGAGTGCGAATCTACAATAGCTGATAATTAATATACTATTTACAAATCGTGGGTGTATTTGGTACAAAAATTGGCAATTATCAGATGCACGCTACTATCGAAAAATTACCTCGAATATTTAATGGCCAAGTTTGAAATTTATCTCTGGGTTACTTTCGGAATCCCAAGAATGCGAGCGATTTATTTGGAGGAGAATCAAATTTGGAGATTTCATCCGAGCTGGACCCAAGGCGATTCGAACCCCAATTTTCTTTCAAGGATGTACGTGACCGCGACCAGTTGAAAGCATAACTCAAAATTCTAATTTATGCACAGATGTTCAACACACGATTCAAAATTATAATATTTTCCGGTCCTCCGGGTACGGTTAAGAGTAAACTGGCCCACGTAATCGGGTCTGAATGGAGAAGACAAACCATACCAACTCAACATCGGGCAGTTATCCTCGCTCACCATCAGTGATACCAACTCAACATCGGGCAGTTAGTTATCCTCGCTCACCATCAGTGATACCAACTCAACATCGGGCAGTTAGTTATCCTCGCTCACCATCAGTGATACCAACTCAACATCGGGCAGTTATCCTCGCTCACCATCAGTGATACCAACTCGACATCGGGCAGCTATCCTCGCTCACCATCAGTGATACCAACTCAACATCGGGCAGTTAGTTATCCTCGCTCACCATCAGTGATACCAACTCAACATCGGGCAGTTAGTTATCCTCGCTCACCATCAGTGATACCAACTCAACATCGGGCAGTTATCCTCGCTCACCATCAGTGATACCAACTCAACATCGGGCAGTTATCCTCGCTCACCATCAGTGATAACAACTCAACATCGGGCAGTTATCCTCGCTCACCATCAGTGATACCAACTCAACATCGGGCAGCTAGTTATCCTCGCTCATCATCAGTGATACCAACTCAACATCGGGCAGTTATCCTCGCTCACCATCAGTGATACCAACTCAACATCGGGGAGTTAGTTATCCTCGCTCACCATCAGTGATACCAACTCGATATCGGGCAGCTATCCTCGCTCACCATCAGTGATACCAACTCAACATCGGGCAGTTATCCTCGCTCACCATCAGTGATACCAACTCAACATCGGGCAGCTATCCTCGCTCACTATCAGTGATACCAACTCAACATTGGCAGTTAGTTATCCTCGCTCACCATCAGTGATACAAACTCAACATCGGGCAGTTAGTTATCCTCGCTCATCATCAGTGATACCAACTCAACATCGGGTAGTTTGTTATCCTCGCTCATCATCAGTGATACCGAACGCAAATTAGCCAC
>CM057003.1:127291250-127354163 GCA_029891345.1 Dryococelus australis
CCATGACATTGGCACCGTCGTTATTTCGATTCTCATCGCCATTGTTGTTGAGGTCCATGAGATTGCCACCGTCGTTATTTCGATTCTCATCTCCATTGTTGATGAGGTCCATGAGATTGCCACCGTCGGTATTTCGTTTCTCATCGCCATTGTGGATGAGGTCCATGACATTGCCACCGTCATTATTTCGTTTCTCATCGCCATTGTTGATGAGGTCACATGAGATTTCCACCGTCGTTATTTCGTCTCTCATCGCCATTGTTGATGAGGTCCATGAGATTGCCACCGTCGTTATTTCGTTTCTCATCGCCATTGTTGTTGAGGTCCATGAGATTTCCACCGTCGTTATTTCGTTTCTTATCGCCATTGTTTTGAGGGTTTTAACTGTAATTATTGTAGGATGTTTATTAAAGGAATTTTGAACTGATTTGTCCACCCAGCCGCAGACATTTGCGATCCAATAAAAACTGTTCTTAATGGGTCTCACTTTGTCGGTAAACATGATGAAAATGTGATATTTCCAACAAGTGCCATTATTGTACCAGTACAGATCGAATCTATTAAAGTCGACCAAGCATTCGTCGCACGGGACACTGTGTGTATCCTCGACGAATTCACGACAGGTGGCAAAAAGAAACGTTCTTTTTTTTTCAACACATCCTCGTGGAATCTGAAGGAATTCAATCAGCCTAGGTTTGCTATTTTTATACGGATATTTACAATAAATATGGTGTTTTTGTGATTCGACAACCGCTTCGTACGAGTTTCTTCACCTTTGATAATTTCATGGCCTGGTTTTTATTTTTGGTGATTGTATAATTTACATACGATATCATCTCCCCTCTTAGTTTGAGCGGGGACATTTGTGTACTGATGATTACACTAGTGTAAATCTATATGGATTTTCAGAGTCAGTATCTGTTTGACCAATTCCGAATCGACGGCTTTGTTTTTACTAGAACGCTCCGATGCGTTCAACACGATAGACCCATCTGCGAGAACGGTTGAATGATCATCCTGATTTTCTAGCTTTTCTGTTTTACTGGATTTTTTTTATGGAACTAGATATTTCAAAGTTTTTTTTCTTTTTTGTTTTCAGGCACCATTTTCCACACTGTTATGAAGGGCTTGGGTGGAATCTTCCTGTTATGATGGGTAGGTTGTTGATGGCGACGACGCGTCAACATATTTTATGGGATGTTTTTGTTTGTAATTAGTTGTTGATTTTTTTGCGGGTTGGGACTTGAACCTATCTAGCCATTTTCACCGCAGCAGCCTTCGTAGTCAATGTTGGCCCCGTCGTCTCTTATAAAATTGCAATCTTTACAATTTCCAAAAACAGGTTTCGTAGTTTACTCAAACATTGATCCACTATAACGACTTTCTGTTCTAGGTAATAGAAATCCATTGTCAACAGATAATTAATATTTTGAGTTTGTCGTTTGCATGTTTTCTTATATGCAAGTATGTATTGAAAAAGTAATAATATATTCTTTTTTTCGACTTTTTTATTTTCACTTTTTTGCCCCTTCATAGAAATAAATTTTATCATTGTGTTTTAGGTACAATTTGTCGTAGGTGTCGATGGGGCATGGAATCGAAAAGGGTATTTTCGACGAGGGTTTTGGGGTAAAGATGAGTGAATAAATTGCATTTTCGCTTTGTTGATTTTCAAATAGGGTGTTGACCAAGTCCTATTCGCGACAGAGTAGATTTAAGTATTGCTCAAATTCCCTGTTTGAGCACGGTTATGAAATATGGGGCAGAACAGAGTAATCATCCCTCAACTTGAAATTGGCCATTTGATTGATGTGTTGGAAAAAAAGTTTCAACAATTCGAGGTTAATTCGTTCCTCGTCGTGCACATTGCTGCCAAAGGGAACAAAAGTGATAATGGATTTCTGTATCTTGGAAATGATTTCTGTCGAATCGAAATGGCAGTGGGTGACGCAGGGTGTGAACCGTCCGTACAAGACACCCGAATCGTGAAACGAACTGTTGTTTAGTATCAGGGTTCGAGATGTGTGCAGAGGGAGTAGAATTTCCAAGTTTGATTCGTCAATATAATTACACAAATAATAACGCGCTTTTTACGAATGCGGCCCGAGTTCCGCAAAACTGTAGTTAACAAACCCAAAATCCGAATAACGTCGAAAATTGTATCCAGGGGAAGGATATCGATGTATTTTGAATTTGCAATTTTACCACAAGAAAAGAGGGATTCTCTTTGTACAATTGCCATCAAGTGAGCCACAACAACGTGCTTTCGTCTCCGTCGTTTTTATCGATCCATACATTTGTATATATAAAAAGCATGGTCTTATTTCAAGAAGAATTTATAAGGTGTTACAAAAAAACACATACCAATGTAAAAAGTATTAGCGATATGAGAATGTTGAATATAGACGAATTATGTTTTTATTACATCACTGTCAAACTTACAGAGAATAAATTTCACGACTTGGTTGTATGTTTCTGGCCTTGTTACTACATCGGATTGGACGATTTCGAAGAGTGTTTAAAAATTTTGGGTGCAAAACCCATTTTAAACGACTGGTATTCTGTTAATCAAGTGACAGAGTTCCAGACGGAATCGGAGCACTCCAATAAACCGGTAAAAGGACTCGATATTATCTACGAAACAAAAGGCATAAACGTTAGCTACAAAACTAAATGCATCAATTACTTTGAACTACACAGCTTGTCTTGTCTGTGGAAAAATACGAGCCCACCACTACAAAACTTGTACTTGCATCTGCAATTGAAACTTTCATTATCACTATTACCGTTCAAAAAATGTTTTAACGAGCGATATTTAGGAACTGATCGTGCAAAACATCGAAACATAGCTGACGATCAGTCGGGACCTGGTAAGAAAAGAGAAACACACGCATAACATAGACGATGTTTTTTTGTCCAATCACGAGTTTCCCATGTGTCGTCGAATATCGCCGTGATGGCTGTTGAAAGCGAACAAAATTACTCTCCTTTATAGTGCAATTGTAGAAATTGTTTACGCCGAGATGATGCCAAATGGTAACTGTGGTAATTATAAAAAAAAAAAAAAACAATTTTTATAAATAATGGTTTAGTATCGAGATAACCCACTTGTGTGTGTTGTAATCGACATTGCGCCCCCTCCCCCCCCCTGTCAGCTCATACTTTCAACAACTTACTAGATTCCTCTTCTGCTCCAGGAGGAGGAATGGTGTTTTCACATTCAGATCTCGGCCTCGACAGATGTATTTTTTCTGATTTCACTGCCATACAGGACAAACTAAAAAAAGGGGGTGAAGAGGAAGAGGAAGTGAAATACTGCAATGTGATTGGTTGCTGGAAGTAGGAATGAGGAAATGAATGTCGATCGTCGAGCCCTCCGGAGAAATCTCGGGGGAAAATCTAATTTTAAAGGGAGCATTTGCGGGGCTTAAACCCTCAATGTCCATTTAAATTAACCCTATTATGATGTTGGTTTTGTAGTGAACGTGTTAGTTTGGAGAGGGGTAAGGGGAGTCATATAAAGTTTTTATTAATAATTAATATAAAAAATTTGCATTTGGCATATATAAATTTTGGTACCACAAATTGAATTTTGAAAAACGGACGATTGCAGCCAATACCTTCAAAATTCAACAACATTCTCATCCATTTATTTTTTACACAGTCTAAATTACTTTTCATGAGTTTTTATATCCAATAAATTATGCTATAACTTTCCCCTTGAATCAAGATTGTTCGATTCCATTATGGTCGACCAGTATGAAAATCCAATAGTTGAAACTGTGGAATCTTGACAGTGGAAAAAACTGTTCAACCATCATCATTGTGAGTGGAAAGCAAACAATATGTAACATTTATTTTGGATGATAATAATTTATTAATATTTTGGTTATTTAATTTTTCTCCAATTACATTCTATTCAAGACTTTTGGTGATGTGATCATGTTACGTACAAACCATGCAATATGCTCCGATTTCATGGCTTCCAAAATGCACACAATGTTATTACGGGAAGAATACGGAATTTTTTATTCCTTCAGCCAATCTTTCACGCAAAAAAAAATGTTCACACCATTCGGGACGTACCCGTTCCTGTACAGTTCTCTGGCATTTGGAGTTTTGTCTTTGAGCCGTTTCATAGATTTGGTGAGCGATCGACATTGGCATCAGATGAAGTATATTTCTCAGTTTGTTTCATCCAGCACATTCATGGACAATGTGTGTAATAAACTATCGGATTTGGGTTTGACGATCACATCTTGGGCAATGTCGGTGATGCGATGAAAAAGCACCATGGCATCTTGTCTGGCTTTTTCGACATCTCGTCTAGCTTTCTCAGAATCTTGTCTGGCATGTAACAATTCTTCATTGGTTGATTAATATAAATGATTTCATCACCTCGAGTAAGCTGTGGTTTTCATCTTTTAACACTTCATCATTTTACTCATATCAATTTTGTATTGACCATTCTTTTTCAAGCAAGGTAGCATATCTTCATACACCCAATCAGTGAACCTTTCAGCCTCTGGTAATTTTGAACATGTTACCAGAGCATATAGGTCAGGCTCAGACATGAAGATGCTATGCGATAGTTATTTGGATGGAATGTCAATGGTATATTGAGATGTACCCTTTAATTTTGCCCATGTTTTATTTTCCAATTTGGTTTCATAAATTTTGAAATTGATTTACGTAGTACTTAAGAAACAATGCAATATCTTTCCCTTTGAACCAAAATTGTTCGATTCAATTATGATCGATCATCACGAAAACCTAACAGTTGAAATTCTCGAAATTTGATCATGGAAAAGACAGCTCAACCAATGACATTGTGAATGAAATGATGTCAGTTGCTTATATATACAGACAATAAATAATAATGTCTAATATTTCTTTGTGATTATTTATGTTCTATAAAAAAATTATAATTTAATTAATAATTAATATAAAAATTGATATTTAATGGGAGGAACTTTTCGTGCACAACCAAATAGAATTTTGGAAAGAGCCTTTTTTTTGGAGTGAAGGTGTTAGTTGAAGTGGATGTCAAAAATACTTCCTTTTAAGTAACATGTGACGTCGGTTCATAGTGAAGGTGTTAATTCGGGGGTCAAGGGGAGTCAGATAAACTTTATTTAGAATATTAAAAATTCGAATTTTAAAAAGGGGGAATTTTCCTGCACACCCACATTGAATTTTGGCATTATACCGACTTTCCGGAGAAAAAATTGAATTTAAAGGAGATCCGTTTTGTATAACAACCCTCGCCCACTAAGTCAAAGTCAAAGTTTTCGGAATTCGAAAGCTGAAATGATCTCCTATCCAATGACATGGTAGGTGAAATGTTTGTTGCTTATATATAGACAAATTGTATACAAAAAAAATACAATTATGTAATTAAATAAGGTAAATTTTTTAAATTATTTTTTTTGATTAATCATTCAAACCGCGAACCGGTGATGTTTGCGCAGGCATCGTTTTCGCTAAGTGTAATTTCCAGGTCCCCCACCTGAACATCCATCCGTTTTGAAAGCCGCCAGCCGCCCTTGTACATTGTTATGTTATCGTCAAACACTTCAATGACGTCAGCGTCGCCGTAGGTATCGGTATCGTCCTCGGGAGTGTATGAACTGCTCGATATATTCACCAACGACTGATCGTATGTACCTGCTTGAGCATGGTCAGGTTCGTGCCCTATAACCGGACACCACACCCGCTATTATCATGCCAGGCCCGATCAGCTTCACGATAGTCTTTGTTCCGGTGATGGCCACAATAACCCGCCATCAACACCACACCCATAATTATCCACTTGATGTCAAGACCTTCGGCGGTCGCCGACGACAGTTGCTTGATCTTGAGATCAGTCTCGTTGACGAGTTGTGTCATCCTGCTGGTACTGCTGGCACAATTGCCAATGTTCGAAGCCGATTGCGCAAAGTCAAAGTCGTGAAGCATAACGTTTTGATCGACTTTCGATAAGCGTATGGCTATCGTCTGATCGCTGGTCGAACTACAGTTTGAGATCGACTTTTGTGCAATGTTGATGCAGTTCTCAACGATATGGGCAAACTTATTTGAGCTGACACTGACCTGACCCAAATTCAGCCCGCTTATCGTGCTTTAGAAATCTGCTCAATCTCGTCTTTGAGCTTGTTGCCTTTTTTCAACGCTCATCAGCGTTTCGAAGAGTGCCTTCATGTTCATGTGGGCCTCTTGCGTTATCGTACCGTTGGATATTGTGACGAGCCCTCTGACATTTGCAATGTTGATGACGATATTTTGCGAGTTGGTGACGTTGATACGTTGTTTATTGTGGCTGAAATGACCAATGTTGTGAATTTCGATGCTGCGGCATCCATTTATAATAAATTGAAGCTGACATATACTCAAAAGACCCTAGCGCCTGGGAACCGCATTTTTTATATTCCACCAATTGCGTCGCTCACTTTTATTCGAAAATGCCAACACCGTTTGCTCGCGAAATAGCCAACACGCTCGTGCGCATCATACCGTTCATCTCGGCGGGTCCGTAGAAACAATTGGTGGACACCATACGAGAAAAGACGGTTCGGGCCATCACTAATTCCCGAGACAGATTTTTTTGCGTCCAGTCGATGACTCGTGTTCAAAAACCAGCTCCGTTTGTGACAGACCTGCATGTTTGGGGGCCGCATTCTTGGTACGTCATACACTCGCTTGCGTACAACTATTACCCGACTCCGGTAATGCGCAAAGTCGCATTGAGCTTTATACGCATACTCCCGTTTTTGCTTCCGTGCAACGCTTGTGCAATCACGCGTATTCGTACTTGTGAGCACGCAAAGACGAATTCCAAAACATCGTTGCGACACGGGATACGATATTACTGTTTTTCAACACTTTCCATTCGCATGTTATCGCTGCACGTTTAGAGTCGTCTCCTGTAATAAATGTTCCGTCTAGTAGTCACAAAAACGTGTAAACTGTTACGTCTTGAATCGTTATATCAACATCTCGTCGCATTCTGCGTCTCGTTCTTCATTTCAAAAACGCCCAGCACGTTGCACAAGTTCACAGACTTGCCAGACGAGTATGCGGAAAGTAGAGTAAAGGAAGTATCGTTTGTGGGGTACACCACTTCATGTCGCAAATGCGTAAGCGTAAGACAGCCCCCGGTATAACGCGTTCGAAATCGATGTACGAAATAACCAGTGACGCGTGATGGACGATTCCAGAGACTATAACGGTTCTAATACACACAGCTCTTCGAAAGAAGAATCCATAAACGATACAGACGACGAACACTTTGACGTCGCTCCGTCATGCTCCGTCGGCTACCCGTTCCTGGCAAAGTTCGAGATCGCTCGAGTAGTAGGGATCCGCACTGAGCAACTTGCTGCCGTTGCAAAACCACCATGGCCGGCGACACTCCGTACGATAATGCCGTTCGCGAACTCTTTTCTAAACGCATGCCATTGCTGATCCGCAGATGGTTCGGCGCGCAGTTTGTTGACTTAGGCGTTAACGAGCTGCAAGTTCTTCCGTTTTAGACGTGTTTGACGGCTCGAGAGTCGTCAAACTCTTTAGTCCAAGCATTCACTCGTTACATCCTCTACCGCATTGTGAATGTACCATCACGACGTGCGTCGTATATTGTTAATCACCCTGAATGTTATGTTGATGTGATTCTTCTCGTATCCACTCCATATTTCGTCGCCGTGACAGTAAATGGGTTTGTACGAACATCGTTTCACCGCCATACTGTGGTGAAAAGGACTCGTAAGTCTTTGGGATGATGTTTAACTCGCTCAAACTAAACGACTGCAATGTACTGCGGACCCCACGACACATTCCATATAGCATCTTTGTTGCGAAGAAAGTTTGTGACGTTGACGTCTCTGATGATTGTAGAATAAGCTGACGCCAACAACATCATCAACAACGTGATAACCATTTTACAGGAGATTTAGTTCCACACTGGAGTCCAATCACCGTTATCAACTTTCACGTAATCGTTCTTTGCTTCTCGAAAAAGTTTGTGTGTATAGACGCGTTGATCATGACTTCAAAATCGAGTAGTGGGTTATCACTAACTAGAAACAGCTCCTTGTATCCCATATCCACCATTCGCTTGTTGGCTATATAGCATATATACTGGCGTAATTTCACGTTCGATAGGTCCATGAAGACTTCATTGTTAGCGTACTCTTTGTACGTCAGATTGATGAACCCGTCCTCTTAAGCGACCATCTCTCTGGCAATCTTGCGCACTGTACGTGCCAGCACGTCAATGCGTTTAACGCCATCGTCATAGCGTTAATCGCCATAGCGTTCATCGTTATAGCATTCATCGTCATCGCCAATGCGTTTAACACCATCGTTATAGCGTTCATCGACATCACCAATGTCTTTAACGCCATCGTTATAGCGTTCATCGCCATAGCGTTCATCGCCAAAGCGTTCAATGTTAACTTAGCATGTGCAATGTTACCGCAGCAGGTTGTATATTATCCCAATAGGAGCAAAATTACCCCAGCAGATACAATGTAAACCCAGTAGGTGCATTGTTACACCAACAGGTGCAACATAACCCCAGCAGTTGCATTGTTAACTGGCAGGTCCAATGTTACCGTAGCAGATGCAAATTACACCTGGAGGTGCGATATTACAGCAGCAGGTGTGATGTTATACCCGCTAGTGCAATGTTACCCAGCAGGTGTAATGTTAACACATCAGTGACAATGTTATTCCAGCAGGTGCTATATTAACCCAGCAGGTGCGATATTGTAGCTGCAGGTGCGATGTTACACCCGCTAGAGCAGTGTTACCCAGCAGGTGTAATGTTAACACATCAGTGACAATGTTATTCCAGCAGGTTCAATATTATCCCAGTAGGAGCAAAGTTACCCCAGCATGTACAATGTAAACCCAGCAAGTGCACTGTTACACCAACAGGTGCAACGTAACCCCAGCAATTGCAATATTACCCTGCAGGTCCAATGTTACCCCAGCAGGAGCATGTTTACCCGTCAGGTGCAATGTTACCCCAAACAGGTGCAATTTAACCCAAGCAGTTGCAATGTTATAACAGCAGGGCCAATGTTAATCCAGCAGGTTCTATATTACCCTATCAGGTGCTATGTAACATCAGCAGGTGCAATGATAACCAAGCAGTGGCGATGTTAACCCAACCAGATCAATGTTACCCCAACAAGTGCAATGATACCCCAGTAATTTAATTGTTACAAATAAAGGTGGAATGTTACACCAGCAGGTAACTTGTTACACTAACAAGTGCAATTTAACACCAGCAAAATCAATCTTACCTCAAAAGGTGCAATGTTAGTCCAGCAGCTGTAATGTTTCACCTGCAGGTGGAATGACACTCCTTCAGGTGCACTGTTACCCCAACAGGTAGAATGTTACACCAGAAAATGCAAATTACCGCAGCAGGTGCGATGTTACACCAGCAAGTGCACTGTTACTCATAAGGTACACTGTTACCCCATCAGGTGTAATGTTGCACCCGAAGTTGCAATGAATCCCCAGCAGGTGGGATTTTACACCTGCAATTGCAATGTTTCCCAAGCATATATATGCCTATCAGGTGCAATAATACTGCAGCAGGTGCAATGCTATCTTAGCTGGTGCAATGTTACCTCAGCAGATACAATATAACTCATTAGATATATGTTACCCCAGTAGGTGCAATTTTATACTTGAAATTGCTATGACACCAGCAGGTGCAATAATACCCCAGCCTTTGCATTGTTACCCCAGAAGGTGCAATGTAACCTCAGTGGGTGCAATCTTAACCCAGCAGGTGCGATGTTATCTCAGCAAGATCAATGTTACTCAAGCAGGTGCAATGATAGCCATTTAGGGGCAATATCATTCCAGCAGTTTAAATGTTACACCTGCATGTGGTATGTTACCCCAGCAGGTGCACTGTTTCCCAACAGTTGTACGGTAACCACATCAGTTGCAATGTTTCCCCAGCAAGTACAATGCTACCCTAGGTGGTGCAATATTACTATGGCAGGTACAATGTTTCCCTTACAGTAGCGATGTAGCCACATCAGGTTTTATGTTACCCTAGCAGTTCCAATATTACTGTAGCAGGTGCAATGTTACCCTAGCAGGTGCAATATTACCCCAGCAGGTGTAATCTTACCTCAGCAGTTGTAATTTTACCACACCAGGTGCAAAGTTACCACTGCAGGTGCAATGTAACAACAGCAGGTACAATTTTTCCCCAGAAGGGCCAATGTTATCCTAGGAAATGCAATATTATCCCACCAATTTTACCCTCATGTGCAATTTACCCCAGAAGGTGTAATGTAACACTATCAGTTGCAATGTTATCCCAGTAGGTATAATGCTACCATATTAAGTGCAATATTACCCCAGCAGGTAAAATGTTATACCAGCAGTTTCAATGTAACACCTGCTGGTGCATTTTTACCCAGTAGGTGCCTTGTTAACATGTCAGTAGCAATGTATCCCCAGCTGGTCTAATATTACTCTAGAATAGGGAAATATTACCTCAGCAGGTGTAATCTTACCTCATACGGTTCAATGTTACCCCAGCATTTACAATCTTACTCCAGCAAGTCCAATGATACTCAAGCAGGTGTAATGTTACCCCAGCAGTTTTTTTGCTATACCAGCAGGTGCAATGTTTCTCCAGCAGGACCAGTGTTACCCAAGCAGGTGTAATGTTGCCACATCAGGTGGAATGCTATCCCAGAAAGAGCATTGCCATCCCAGCTGGTGCAATGTTGCCCCAAAAGGACCAAGTTGTACCCCAGCAGGTACAATGCTATTCCAGAAGTTGCAATATTACCCAAGTAGTTACAATGTAACCCCTGAAGATGCAATGTTAGCCCACCAGGTGCAATGTTACCCCCACTAGGTGCAATGTTACCCCCAACAGGTGCAATATAACATCAGCATGTGCAATGTTACCTCAGCAGGTCTACCGATACCATAAGAAATTCAATATAATCCCACCAAATTCAATGCTACACCTGCAGTTGCTATGCTATTCCAGCATGTCCAAAGTTACCCCAGCAGGTGCAACGTTACCCCAACAGGTTTTATATTATTCCATCAGGTCCAATGTTACCTCGCAAGTGCAATAATACACGAAGCAGGTCCAATGTAACCTCAGCAGGTGCAATGTTACCCCATCAGATGATTTCTTGCCCTGGCAGGTCCAATGTTAACCTAGCAGGTGAAATGTTACAGCAACAGGTAAAATGTTAGCCAAGAAGTTGGAATGCTACTCCAATAGGTGCAATGTGACCCCTGCATCTGCAATGTAACATCACCAGTGTCAATGTTACCCCAGCAGGTCCAATGTTACCTCAGAAATGGCATTATTACACCAGCAGGTGCAACGTTACCACACTAGATTAAATGTTACATCGAATGAAGCAGATGCCAACACAGAAATTGCAAAGTTACCTCAGCTGGTGAAATGTAACCTGAGCAGGTAAAATATTAGACCATTTAGTGCAATGTTTCCCAGTGGGTGCAATATAACACTATCAGGTGCAATATTACTGCAGCAAGTTCAATGTTACCCCAGCAAATGCAATGTTATGCCTCCATGTGTTATGTAACATCAGCAGGTACAATGCTATCACAGCAGGTCCTATGTTACCCTAGGAAATACGATATTAGCCCACCAATTTCAATGTTACACCAGCGGTTGCAGTGTTATTCCAGCTGGTACAATGTTACCCCCCAGGTAAAATGTTACACCAGCAGGTGGAATGTAACACTATCAGGTGCGATGTTAACCCGGCAGGTGTAACATTACCTCAGCAGGTACAACATTAACCCAGCAGGTACAACATTGCCCCAGCAGATCCAATGTTACTCTAATAGAATATATTACACCAGCAGTTGCAATGCTACAACGGCAGGAGTAATATTAGACCTGCGGATGCAATGTTACCCGAGCATGTGCAAAACTTACCCAGCAGGTGCAATGTAACCCCAGCATGTGCAATGTAACCCCTTCAGGTGTAATCATTCCACAGGTCAAATGTTACCCCAGCTGTTGCAATAATACCATAGCAAGGCAATGTTACCATAACTGGTACAATATAACCCCAACATATGCAATGTTACCCCAGCAGGTTCAATATTAACCCAGTAGGAGGTAAGTTACCGCAACAGGTACATTGTTACAACAACAGGTGCAAGGTAACCACAGCAGTTTGCAATGTTACCCCTGCAGGTCCAATGTTACCCTTGCAGGTGCAATATTACACTCGGAGGTGCAATGTTTCCCCAGCAGGTGCGATGTTACCACAGCAGGTGTGATGTTACACCAACCAGTGCAGTGTTACCCAGCAGGTGTAATTTTAACTCATCAGTGACAATGTTATTCCAGCATGTGAAATGTTACCCAGCAGGTGCAAATTACCCAGTAGGTGCATTGTTACCCCATCTGGTGCAATGTTGCGCTAGTAGATGC
This sequence comes from Dryococelus australis, assembly GCA_029891345.1. Taxonomy (NCBI): domain Eukaryota; kingdom Metazoa; phylum Arthropoda; class Insecta; order Phasmatodea; family Phasmatidae; genus Dryococelus; species Dryococelus australis. The sequence goes on from CM057003.1 coordinate 127,303,723, forward strand.
AATGTTACCCCAGCAGGAGCAAGTTTCCCCGTTGGGCGAATGTTACCCCAGCAGGTACAATGTAATCCCTTCAGGTGAAATGTTACCACAGCAGAAAAAATGTTACCCCAGCAGTTGCAATATTTCCACAGCGAGTACAATGTTACGATAGAAGGTACAATGATATCTCAACATGTGAAATTTAACCCTAGCAGTTGCAATGTTGCAACAGCAGGGCCAATGTTACTCCAGCAGGTTCTATATTACCCCACCAGGTGTTATGTAACATCAGCAGGTGAAATGTTAACACAACAGTTGCAATGTTACACCAACCAGATCAATATTTCCACAACAGGTTCAATGTTAGCCCAGCAGATTAATTGTTACCCTTAAAGTTGGAATGTTACACCAGCAGATACATTTTTACACCAACAGGAGCAATGTAACACCATCAAGATCGATGTTATTCTAGCAGATGGAATGATAGCCCAGCAGTTATAATGTTACACCTGCATGTGGAATGATACTCCTTCTGGTGCATTGTTACCCCAACAGGTGCAATGGTACCCCAGCAAATACAATGTTACCCCAGCAAATGCAAATTACAGCAGCAGCAGCAGCGATGTTACACCAGAAGTGCACTGTTACTCAGAAGTTGCAATGAAATCCCAGCAGGTGGGTGTTTACACCTGCATTTGCAATGTTTCCCCAGCGTATATACGCCTATCAGGTGCAATATTAACGCTGCAGGTGCAATGCTACCTAGCTGGTGGAATGTTAACCCAGCAGATACAATGTTACCCAAGCAGGTGTATGTTACCCTGGCGGTTGCAATGTTATGCTTGAAATGCAATATTACACCAGCAGGTGTAATAATACCCCAGTCATTGCATTGTTACCCCTGCAGGTGTAATGTTACACAAGCAGGTGAAATATTACATCAGTAGTTGAAATGTTACCCAGCAAGTGCCAATATTAACACAGCAGGTGCAATGTTACCTCAGTAGGTGTAATCTTAACCCAGCAGGTGCGATGTTATTACAGCAAGATCAATGTTACCCAGCAGGTGCAAATTTACTCCATTAGATGGTATATTTAACCAGCAGTTTAAATGTTACACCTGCATGTGGTATGTTGCCCCAGCAGGTGCATTGTTGCCCCAACAGTTGTAAGGTAGCTACAGCAGTTGCAATGTTACCCCAGCAGGTCTAATGTTATCCTAGCTGGTGCAATATTACGATGTCAGGTGCTAGTTTTCCCCAGCATGTTTAATGCTATTCTAGCAGGTGCAATATTATCCCAGAAGGTGTAATTTTACCTCAGCAGTTGCAATGTCGCCACAACACGTATAATGTTACCCCTGCAGGTGCAATGTAACGTCAGCAGGTATAATGTTACCCCAGCAGGAAAAAATGTTACCCTAAGAAATGTAGTATTACCACACAAATTTCAGTGTAACATGAGTAGTTGCAATGTTACTCCAGCAGGTCCAATGTTACCCCAGCAAATGCAAAGTTACCTCAGAAGGTGCAATTTTACCCCAGCAGAGGCAATGTTATAACAGCAGGTTCAATATTACTGCAGCAGGTTCAATATTGCCCCAGCAGGTTCAATGTAACCTCAGTAGGTGTATAGTTATACCACCAGGTGTGATATTACACCAGCAAGTTCAATGTTACACCTGTAGCTAACCCCAATATATGCAATGTTACCTCAGCAGGTATCATATTACCCCAGCTGGTACAATGTAAACACAGCAGGTGCAATGTAAATCCAGCAGGTTCAATGCTAAACCAGCATGTGCGATATTACCGCATCAAGTTTAATGTTGCCTCAGCAGGTGTAATGTTACACCAGTAGTTGCCATGTTACCCCAGCATATGCAATGTTTCCCCAGCAGATAGATGCAATATTACCATAGCGGATGAAATATTACACCAGCAGTTGCAATGTGAAGAACGGAAGGTGTGATGTTAGAACAGCAAGTGCACTGTTACCCCAGCAGGTGCAGTATTACACCAGCAAAAGTACTGTGGCCCCAGCAGGAGAAATTTTTCCCCAGTAGGTGCACTTATACCCGATCAGGTACAATATTACACTAGCAGGGACAATGTCACCACAGCAGGTTCAATGCTATCTCAGCAAGTGCAATATTACACCTGTAGGTAAAATGTAGGCTCAGCAAGTGCAATGTTACCCCAACAGGTGAAGTGTTAACCAAGGAGTGTGCAATGTATTAATATCATATAAAAAGTTACCCCATAATTTACAATATTACCCAACAGTAGTTGCAACATTACCCCAGTAGGTGCAATGTTACACCAGCAGGTGTATTGCTATCCTGGCAGGTACAATGTTACCCTATCAGATGAAATATTATCCCAATAGATGCAATGTTACCATAGCCAGTGCCATGTTACCCTAGTAGGTGTAATATACCCTCAGTAGGTTCAATGATACCCTAGCTTGTCCAATGTTACCCTAGCATGTGCAATATTACTTCAGCAGTTGAAATAATACCCTAGCAGGTGCAATGATACTCTAACTGTTGCAATGTTACCCTAGCAGGTGCTATGTTACCCCAGCAGAAGCAATGTAACACCAGCAAGTGCAATGTTACTCCAGCAGGTGAAATACTATCCCAGCAGGTGCAATGCTACACCAGTAGGTGTAATATAAATGTGTTAGGTGCAATGTTCACCTGGCAGGTGCAATATTACCCCAGTAGGTGCATTGTTACCCTAGCTGGTGCAATATTATCCGGGCAGGTGCTATAATACCACAGCAGGAGCAATGTTACACCAGCAGTTGCAAATGTTACCCCAGAAGTTACCATGTCACCCCACCAAATGCAATGTTACCCCAGCAGGTGCAAAGTTCCCTCAGGAGGTGCAATGTTACCCCAGCGGGTGCAATGTTACCCCAGAAAGTGCAGCGTACTGCCAGAAGGTGCAATTTTTCCCCAGCAGGTACAATATTACCATAGCAAATGCAATATTACACCAGCAGTTGCAATTGAATAAGGGAAGGTGTGATTTTACAACAGAAGTTTACTGTTACCCTAGCAGGTGCAATTTTACACCAGCAGAGACATTGTGGCCCCAGCAGGAGCAATATTACCCCAGAAGATGCAATTATACCCCATCAGGTACAATATTACACTAGCAGGGGCAATGTTACCACAGCAAGTGCAATGCTATCTCGGCATTGCTATATTACCCCTGCAGTTGAATTGTAGGTTCCGCAGGTGTAATGTTACCCCAACAGGTGAACTATCAACCTAGCAGTGTTCAATGTAACACCATCAGATAGAACGTTACCCCATAATGTCCAACATTACCCAACAGCAATTTCAATATTCCCCCAGAAGGGGCAATCTTACCCCAGCATGTGCAAATGCTATCCCACTAGGTGCAATGTTATATCAGCAGATGCAATATAATCCTAGAAGATGCAGTGTTACCATTACCCAATTACCCAAGCAGGTGCAATGTTACCCCAGCAAGTGCAAAGTTACTGCAGCAGGTGTAATGTTACCCCAGCAGGTGAAATGAATCCCCAGCAGGTACAATGTTAACCCAGCAGGTCCAATGTTACCCTAGCAGGGGCAATATTACCCCAGCAGGTGAAATGAAACTAAACAGGTGCAATATTATAACAGCAGGTGCGGTGTTACACATGCAAGTGTAATGTTGCATTAGCAGGTGCAATGTTACACCAGCAGGTGCAGTGTAGATCCAGTAAGTTCAATATTACCCCAGCAGCTTCAATGTTAATCTAGCAGGTGTCATATTACCCCAGCAGGTTCAATGTTACCCAAGCATGTGCAATGTTACCCCAGAAAATGCAGTGTCACCCCAGCAGGTGCAATGTTACACCATCAGGTGCAATTATTGTCCAGCAGGTGTAATGTTACCCCAGAAGATGCAAAGTCACCCCAACAGTTGCAATGTTACACTGTGCAAGTGCCATGTTACCCCAGTAGGAGTAATGTAACACCAGCAGGTGCAATGTTTCTCCAGCAGGTCCTACATTACCTATCAGATGCGATATTACCAAGCAGGTGCTATGTTACCCCAGCAAGTTAAATGTTACCCCAGAATGTTCAATGTAACACAAAGAGGTGCAATGTTACTCCATCAGTTGCAGTGTAAGCCCAGCATGTGAAATGTTAGACCTGCTGGTCCAATGTTGTCACAGTAGTAGCAATATTACCCCAGCAGGTGCAATGTTACCGCAGTAGGTACAATGTAACCCCAGCAATTCCATTGTTACACAAGCAGGTGAAATGTTACTACAAAATGTGCTATGTTACCCGAGCAGTTGCAGTATTACCACAGCAGGTGCAATGTTACCCCTGCAGGCACAAAGTTACCCCAGAAGCTAAATTCTTACCACAGCAGGAACAGTGTTACCTCAGAAGGTGCGATGTTGTTTGAGCAAGAAGGAGGAAATGCCAGCAAGATTAATGTTCCCCAAACAGCTTAACTAATTCCCCAGCATGTGCGATGTTACACTTCAAGATCAATGTTACCCCAGCAAGTATAATGTTACCCCAGCAGGTGTGATGTTACCCCATTAGGTAGAATGTTTCCCAACATGTAAAATAGTACCCCAACTGATGCATTATTACCCAAGCTGGTGTAATGTATCACCAGCATGTGAAATGTTACCCCAGCATGTCCAATGTTACCCTAGAAGGTGCCATATTACCTGAGCTGGTTCAATTTTACCCAACATGTGCGATGATAACCCAGCAGGTGCGATGTTACCACATCGAGTGCAATGTTATCGCAACAGATCTAATGCTTCTGTATTACGTGAAATTTTGACCCGTAGGTCCGATGATAACACAGTAGGTCCAATGTTACACTAGCAGGTGCCATGTTACTGCTGCAGGAGCAATATTATCCCAGCAGTTGAGATGTAACACCATCAGGTGCAATGTTACTCCAGCAGGTCCAATAATACCTCAGAAGTTGCAATGTACCTCAGCAGGTGCAATGTTACCACAGCAGGTGCAATGATAACACATCAGGTAAATTGTTATCCAAGCAGGAGCAATATTACCCTTGCAGTTGCAATGTTACTGTAGTTGATGCAATCATACCCCGGCAGGTGGGATGTTACCCCAGCAGGAACAATGCTATCTCAGCAGGTGCAATGTTACTCCAGTAGATCCAATGTAACCCCGGCAGGTCCAATGTTACCCAAGCAGGTGCAATATTGCCGCAATTGTTGTGATGTCACCCTATCAGGTCCGATATTACCCCGGCAAATGCAGTGTTACTCCAGCAGCTGCAATGTCACCCTAACAGTTACAATTTTATCCCAGCAGTTGCAAAAATAACCCAGTCATTGGAATGATACCCATCCAGGTTCAATGTTTCCTGAGTAGGTGCAATGTTGCCCAAGCAGGTGCAATGTTTCCTAGGCAATTGCAATATATCCCCAGCAGGTGCAATGTAACCCCTACAGGTGCGATATTATGCAGTAGGTACAATGTTACTACAGCAAATTTAATGTTGTCCCATTAGGAGTGTTGTTACTCCAGCAGGTTTAATGTTACACCAGCAGGTGCATTTTTACTACAACAGGTGCAATGTAACCCCAGCAGTTGCAATGTTACCTCAGCAGGTCTAATATTACCCTAGCAGGTGCAATGTTTTACCAGCAGGCGAGAAGTTACCACAGTAGTTGCGATGTTACCACAGCAAGTTCGGTGTTAACCAACAGGTACAATGTTACTCTAGCAGGTGCAATGTTACCCCAGTGGGTGCAATGTTACACTAGCAGATGCAATGTTAATACAGAAGTTGCGATGTTACCCCAGCAAGTGCAATGTTACCCCGGCAGATTCAATGTTACCACAGCATTTGCAATGTTACCCTGCACGTGTAATATTACCCCAGCATGTACATTATTTACCTAGCAGAGGCAATATATCCTCAGCAGGTGCAATGTTATCCCCTGAAAATCCAATGTTACCGTGAAGTTGCAGTATTACCCCAATAGGACAAACGAAAACCCAGTAGGTCCAATGTTACACCAGCAGTTGCAATGATTCCCCCAGCAGGTGAACTGTTACTCCAGCAGGTACAATGCAAACTTATCAGGTTCAATGATACTACAGCAGGTCCAATAATACAGCAGCATGTGCGATTTTAATCCATAGGTGAGATGTTATTCCAGAAGGTGTGACGTCAACCCAGCAAGTGCAATGTTACCCCACCAGGTAAAATGTTACCCCAACAGGTACAATGTTACCCCCAGCAAGTGCAATATTACCTAGGCAGGTGTAATACAACCTCAACTGGTTGCTATTTTACCCCAGCAGGTGAAATTTTACCACAGCAGGTGAAATGCTATCCCAGCAGGTGCAACATTTTCCCAGCAGGTGAAATATTACCCTAGCTGTTAAAATGATACTGCAACTGGTGAAAAATTACCACAGCACTAGCAATGTTAACCCAGCAAGTGCAATTATACTCCATTATGCACAATGTAACCCCAGCAGGAACGATGATATTCCAGCAAATGCAAAGTTACCGCAGCAGATCCAATGCTTCCATAGCAGGCACATAATTAACACTTATGCCTAATGATAAACCTGTACGTCAAATGTTACATTAGCAGGTGCAATGTTACTGCAGCAGGAGCACTTTTACACAACAGCAGATGAGATATAACCTCATCAGCTGCTATGTTACACCAGTAGGTCCAATAACAATCCAGCAGTTGCAAATATTACCCCAGAAGGTTCAATGTTACCCCTGCAGGAGCAAAGTTACCCAGCAGGTACATTTTTACCACAGTAGGAACAATGGTACCTCAGAAGGTGCGATGTTATTTGAATAGGTACAATGAAATTCCAGCAATTTCTATATTCCCGAAACAGGTTTAATATTTCTTCTGCATGTGCGATGTTACCCTTCAAGATCAAAGTTACCCGAGCAACTAAAATGTTACTACAGCAGGTGCAAAGTTACCAAATTAGGTGCAATTTTAACCCAGCAGGTAAAATGTTAATCCATCTGGTGAAATATTATCCCAGCTGGTGCAATGCTATCCTAACAGGGGCGATGTTACCTCAGCAATTGCAATGTTACTCAAACAGGTGCGATGTTAACCAGCAAGATCAAAACTACTCCAGCAGGTGCTCTGCTACCCCAGAAGGTACAATGTTAAACCTGCAAATGCAATATTATCCCAACAGGGACAATATTACCCTAGCAGGAGCAATGTTACACCAGCAGGTGAAATTTAACTCCAGCATTTGCAATAATACACTCGCAGGTGCAATGTTCCCCAGCAGGTGCAATGTTACCACCCCTGCAGGTTCAAAGTTACCCCAGTAGGTACATTCTTAACCCAGCAGGACTAATGTTACCTCGATGGTGCAATGTTAACTGAGCAGGTACAATGAATGCCAGCCAGAGCAATGTTGCTCTAGCAGTTTCAATGTTACCCCATCATGTGCGATGTTACCACATTAAGATCAATGTTACACCTGCATGTACAATCTTACCCCTGCAGGTACAATGTTACCCCAGCAGGTGCGATGTGACACCAGCAGGCACAGTGTTACATCAGCAGTTGCAGTGAACCCCAGCAGGTGCAATGTTACCCCTGCAGGTGTAAATTTACCCCCATGATGTAAAATGGTACCCCATTAGGTGAAATATTACCCCAGCAGGTGCATTGTTATCCCAGCAGGAACGATGATACCCTATCAAGTTAAATATTATCCCAATAGGTGCAATGTTTCCCAAGCAGGTGCAATGTTGCCCAAGCAGGTGGAATGTTTCCCAGGCAGTTGCAATATATCCCCAGAAGGGGGCAACGTTAACCCAGTAGGTGCAAAGTTACCCCATTAGGTGCAATGTAACCCCTGCATGTACAATGTTACCCCAGCAAGTCCGATGTTCTCCTAGCTGGTGCCATATTACCTGAGCTGGTTCAATGTTACCCAACATGTGTGATGTTAACGCAGCAGGTGCGATATTACCACAGCAAGTGCAATGTTTCTGCTGCAGATCCAATGCTTCGGTAGCACGAGAAATTTTAAACCCTCAGGTCCAATGATAACACAGTAGGTCCAACGTTACACTAGTAGTTGCAATGTTACTGCCGCAGGAGCAATTTGTCCCTAGCAGGTGAGACATAACACCATCAGGTGCCATATTTCTCCAGTAGGTCCAATTATACTCCAGCATTTGCAAATTACCCAAGCAGCTGCAATGTTACAGAAGCAGGTACAATTATAATACATCAGGCAAAATGTTATCCAACCAGGAGCGATATTACCCTAGCAGTTGCAATGTTACTGTAGCAGTTTCAATCATACCCCATCAGGTGGGATGTTACCGTAGCAGGTACAATGTTATCTCAACAGGTGCAATGTTACTCCGGCAGGTCAAATGTTCCCCATCAGGTTCAATATTACACTAGCAAGTACAATATTTCCAGAGCAGGTGCAATGTTTCCCCAGCAGGTGTGAAGTTACTGCAGTAGTTGCGATGTTACACCGGCAAGTACGGTGTTAACCAATAGGTTCAATGTTACTCTAGCAGGTACAATGTTACCCCGGAATGTGCAATGTTGCCCCAGCAGGAGTAATGTTACAACAGCACTTGTAATATTACCACAGCAAGTGCTTTATTAACCAAGTAAATGCACTATATCCCCAGCAGATGCAATGTTATCCCCTGAAGATCCAATGCTACCATGCAGTTGTAGTATTACCCCAGCAGGACGAACGATAACCCAGTAGGTCTAATGTTACACGAGCTGGTGCAATATTTCCCCCAGCAGTTGCAATGCTATCCCAGTGGTTGCAATGTTACCCCAGATGGAACAATTTAACCTTATCAGATTCAATGGTACTACAGCAGGTCCAACATTACCAGAGAGTGTGCAATGTTAATGCACAGGTGAGATGTTATCCCAGCAGTTGTGACATCAACCCAGCAAGTGCAATATTATCCCACCAGGTAAAATGTTACCAAAACAGGTACAATGTTACCCCCAGCAAGTGCAATATTTCCTAAGCAGGTTTAATGCAAACACAGAAGGTGCAATTTTACTCCAGCAGGTGCTATGTTACTTCAATGTTATCCCAACGGGTGCAACATTTTCCAAGCAGGTGCAATATTACCCTAGAAGTTGGAATTATACTACAGCTGGTTTAATACTACCACAGCAGTAGCAATGTTAACCCAGCAGGTGCAATTATATCCCAGCATTTACGATGTAACTCCAGCAGATGCAATATTACCCCAGAAGGTCCAATATTATCATAGCAGTAGAAATATTACACCAGCAGGTGTAATGATACTGCAATAGGTACAATGGAACCCCAGCAAGTCCATTGTTACACAAGCATATGCAGTGTTACAAAGCAGTCGCAATATTATTTGTGCAGTTTCAATGTTACCCCAGCATGTGCAATATTACCACACCAGGAACAATGTTACCCCAGCAATTGCAATATTACCCCAACAGGTGTAATGTTACTCCAGCAGGTGTAATTTGTTACCCCAGTAGGTGCATTGTTACCCTAGCAGGCGCAATGATATCCGAGCAGGTGCAAAGTTATCCCAGCAAATACAATATTACCCTAGCAGTTGCAATGTTACTGTAGCAGTTTCAATCATGCCCCAACAGGTGTGATTTTATCCCTGCAGGTACAATGTTATCTCAGCACGTACAATGTTACCCCAGCAGGTGCAATATTACACCAGCAGGTCCAATGTTACCATGCAGGTGCAATATTACCCCAGTAGCTGCAATGTCACCCTAGCAGTTGCAATGTTAACATAGCAGATGCAAAAATAACCCAGTCATCGCAATGATACCCTTGCAGGTGCAATGTTACCCCAGCACGTACAATGTTTCCCTGACAGGTACAATATTACCCCAGCAGGTGCCATGGGTCCTCAACAAATGCCATGTATCCTCAACAGGTGCAATATTAATACAGTAGGTGCAACACAAAAATGTAAATTTAATATTGCCCCATAAGGTGTGTTGTTACTCCAGCAGGTACAATCTTACTCCAGCAGTATTAATGGTACCTTAGCAGGTGGAATGATACCCTAGCAGGTGCTTTGTTACTACGACAGGTAAAACGTAACTCCAGCAGGTACAATGTTACTCCAGCAAGTGCATTGTTACACCAGCAAATACAATGTTAGCCCAGCAGGGGCAATATTACCCCAGGTGGAGCAATGTTACACCAGCACATGCAATGTAACCCTAATATTTGCAATGTTACCCTTGCAGATGCAATGTACACCAGCAGGTGCAATGATACCCCAGCAGGTGCAATGTAAACCTAACAGTTGCAATGTTACCCCAGCATGTCTAATGCTATCCTATCAGGTACAATATTACCCCAGAAGAAGCTATGTTACCCAGCAGGTGCGATTTTACCAATGCAAGTGCTATTTTCCTAAGCAGGTGCAATATTAACTCATCCGGTGCAATGTAACCCCAGCAGGTTAAATGTTACCCCAGCACTTGCAGTGTTACCCCTACTGAGGGAAATTTACCCCAGCAGGTACATATTTACCCCATTACGGATAATGTTACCCCAGAAGTTGCGATGTTATCCCAACAGGTAGGATGATAAGCCAGCAAGAGCAATGTTTCCCTCAGCATTTTGAAGGTTTCCCCAGCATATGCAATGTTACTCCATTAAGATCAATGTTACCCCAGCAGGTACAATGTTACCCCAGCAGGTGCAATGTTACCCCAGCAGGTGCAATGCTAACCCAGCAGTTGCATTATAACACGAGCAGTTGCAATGTAACCGAAGCGGATGCAATATTACCCCAACAGGTCCAATGTTATCATAGCAGTAACAATATTACCCCAACAGGTGTAGTGTAACCGCAGTTTGCACAATGTAACCCCAGCAAGTTCATTGTTAAAACAGCATGTCAAATGTTACTCCAGCATGTGCAATGTTCCGCAGAAAAATTAATGTTGCCAGCAGTTGCATTGTTACCCCGCCATTTGCAATGTTACCCCAGAAGGTTCGATGTTACACCAGCAGGTACAATGATAGCCCAGCATGTGAAATGTTATCCCCAGCAGTTGCAATGTTACTGCAATAAGTGGAATGTTACCTCACCAGTGGGAAATTTACAATGCCAGGTGCAATTTTACTATGTAACTCCAGCAGGTTCAATAACACCCCAGCAGTTTCAATATTACACCAGCAGGGGAAATGCTACACCAGCAGGTACAATGATAAATTACCAGGTGCAATTATCCCAGCAGGTGGAATGTTACCCTAGCAGCTGCAATGTTACTGCAGTAGGTGAAATCTTAACCCAGCAGGTGCGATGTAACCCCAGGAGGTACAAAGTTATATCAGCAGGTGCAATGTTACCCCAGTAGTTGAAATGTAACCCTAGCAGGAGCAATATTACCCCAGCAGATGTGATGTCACTCTAGCAGGTGCGATATTACCCTGACAAAAGCAGTGTTACCCCAGCAGCTGCAATGTCACCCTTGCAGTTGCCATATTAACCGAACAGTTGCAATAATAACCCAGTCATTACATTGATACTCATGCAGTTTCAATTTTTCCGAGCAGGTCCAATGTTACCCCAGCTGGTGCAGTGTTTCCTAGGGAGGTTCAATATTGCCCTAGCAGGAGCAATGAAACCCCAATAGGTGCAATATTAATGTAGTAGGAGCAAAGTTGCCACAACAAATGTAGCACTATCAGTTGCGTTTGTAACTCCAGCAGGTACTATGTTATCACAACTGTGTTAATGTTAGGTGCAATGTAACCCCAGCAGATGCAATGTTACCCCAGAAAGATCAATGTTGCTCCAGAAAGTGCAATGTAATCCCAGCAGGTGTAATGTTACCCAAGAAGTTTAAATTTTACCCCTCCAGCTGGAATGTTACCCAAGCAGGTATATTGTTACCCTAACAGATACACTATATCCCCTCAATTGCATTGTTACCTCAGCAGGACCAATATTACCCTAGCAGGTTCAATATTACCTTAGCAGTGCAATGTTTCCCCAGCAGGTGCTATGTTACCTCAGCAAGTGCGATGTTACACCAGCAAGTGCAGTTTTACTCAGCAGATGCAATGTTTACTCACCAGGTGCAATTTTACCACAGCAGGTATATTGATAGACCAGCAGGTGCAATATTATCCCAGTAGGTACAATATTACCCTAACATTTGCAATGTTAATCTAGCAGGTGAAATTATACCCTAGGAGGTACTATGTTACCCCAGCATGTGCAATTTTAACTCATTAGGTGCAATGTTGCCCAAGTAGTTGCAATTTTACCACAACAGGTGAATGTTTACCCCCACAGGTTAAATGTTAACCCAGCAGTTGCAGTATTGCCTCAGAAGGTGCAATGTAACCCCAGCAGGTGAATTGTTATCCATTAAGGTGCAATGCTACCTTAGGAAATGCAATTTTACCCCAGAAGTTACAATGGTACTCCAGCAGTTGCAATGTTACCCTCACAGGTGCTTTATTACCCGAGCATGTGCATTGATGCCCCAGCAGTTGCAGTGTAAAACCTACAGATGCAATGTTGCCCTAGCAGGTGCGATGTTACCCCAGAAAATGCAATGTTACCCCATCAGCTGCAATGATAACCCCGCACGTGCAATGTAACCCCAGCAGGGGCAATATGACCCTTACAGGTTCAATGTTATCCTGGAAAGTGTAATATTATACCAGCAGGTTCAATATTACATAGTAGGTAAAATTTTACCCTAACAAGACCACTGTTATACCAGCAGATGCAATATTACCCCAGAATGTGCAATGCTTACCCACCAGGAGCAATCTTACCCCAGAAGGAGCAGTGTTACTCCACAGGTGCAATGTCATTCCAACAGGTGCAGTGTTACCACAGCAGTTGCAATATTTCCCCAGCAGGTGCTGTATTTCCCCAGCAAGTGTAATGTAACCGAGAATGAACAATATTATCCCAGCAGGTGCAATGTTATCTCAGAAGGTTCAATGTTACCACAGCAGTTTCGATATTACCCAGGCAGGTCCAATATTTCCCCAGAGTTTCCAGTGTTACTCTAGCAGTTTCATTATTATGCCAGCAGGTTCAATGTTACTCCAGCAGTTGCAATGTTACCCCAGAAGGTGCAATATTATCCCGGCAGGTGCAAAGTTACACTAGCAGGTGCATTGTTATCCCATCAGATGCAAGGTTACTCCAGCAGGTAAAATGTTACCCCAGCAGGTGCGATATTACCCCAAGAGTTGCAATGTAAACACTGCAGGTGAAATGTTACACGAGCAGTTGCAATATTACCCTAGCTTCTGCGATGTTACTCCAGTATGTGTAACGTTACCCCATCAGGTACAATGTTACCCCAGCGTGTGTAATTCAACCCAGTAGTTGCAATTGTACTCTATAATTTACAAAGTTACTCCAGCAGGTGCACTGTTACTCCAGCAGGTGCACTGTTACCCCAGCAGGTGCAATGTTACACCTGCTGGTTTTTATAAATATTTCAAGTTCAATAAAAAGGAACCTTCGTTAGCGGACCGAGGCTGTGACGTCGCCCATTAGGTTGACACTTATTAAAAAACACAGTTTTATACAATATTTAGAGTAACTGGAAAATCATTAAATTTTTTTCAGCAAACATATATTTGATATCACTCTAGCTAGCTTAATATTTCATTATACGATCATAAAGGTTCGGTTCGGCTATTTTTTTCGTAGATCGGTCACGTAAGTTCTGCCATGTAGTATTAAACCCTGATTGGTCCAGTGAAATGGGGCAGTTACTTCATATGTGCATGACTCCAAATAAGAAAAGAAAACAGTACAACTTGTGTACAGTACGTTGAATCCCAGCAAACAGTCAACTTTTCTCGCTACAAAACATCAACTCTGTGTTTTAGAAACTTTCTTCTACAGTTAATACACTAAGCGTTATTCATCACTAATTAAAATGTTATATAATTTTACTTCTGTTACATGACTTGACAAGTGGTTCTTAACTGAAATAAGGACTTAAACTGCCGTTTTAAAAACTATCTTTAAGTTTAGGTGTAATTAACGATTTGGGAAAAATCAGCAAAATTTGGTTATTCTTACAGCTACTAATTTAAAGAAAAAAAATTGGTATATAATTTTAAAAAGTAAACTTTTTATGGTAATTGTCTAAATATTTGTTTGTAAAGTACATGACAAGAGTTGTTTAAAAATACTAATTGAAGTCACTATTTGTTTAGATTTCAGCCATATCCAGGGTGGTTGAAGGATACAAAAAACAGAATGCCGTAGAAAGCGATGTTCAGTAAAAATAAAATCTTCAACTTTGAGTTTTGTATTTATCTTTATAGCGTATTGCCGACAAGGGCGGAAGTGAGTAATAAAGAAGATGTCTCATCTTCGTTAGCGCAAACGTTTCTTATATTTCATTTGACTTGCTCGAAGACAAATAATGATTTTTATTGAAGTAACCCAAGCTTAGATAACATATTTTTATATAAGCAATATATTCTGTGAACCAAGGAGACCGAGCACCATTCATTGTTATTTTGAGAGTTTCGGATCATAGATTCGTATACGCTAATTATTATCACAAAGATCAGGATTTAATTCCTTATGTGAAAACATATCTTACTCAGGTAAATCTAGTTGCTAATGTCGTCAAATCTACGAAATGAAAAAAATATCAACGTACATTGGAGCAGATGGACATAAGAATTGCCAGAATTGTGTAAAAATGTGTACTTTAAAATCTCTATTATGGAATGCAAACCTTTTTAAAATTTATTTCGATTGTTGGGGATAACTGGAAGACTTAGTTTACATAGTAAAGATTCAGCAGAAGAATAAAGATAGGACGAATAATAGTAAATGTAAGTTCATTAATATGCTCAGCTATTAGTAGAAACGATCCGTGGTGTCTGAGCGGTTAGACTGATCGCCACCCACCAAGGCGAAATGGGTCCAATCCCCAGCCGTGACACTTCCTATTTTCGAAAGTGGGAATCGCGCCGGACGATTCCGCTGGTTGGAAGGTTTTCTCAGCGATATCCCGTTTATAACGCTATTTCATTCCGGCGCTGGTCTATTCCCGCTTCATTTCACTATCATCAGCACTCAAGACTTGGTTGTCGGGACCCGCCAAAATCTCTTATCAAAACTATTAACATGGGCGTGGGAATATTGCGAGTCCATTTGACGGCTGCGCCAAACTCGACGGTTCTATAAATTCTCCAGGCGTTATTAATTATCTGCTACTTCAATCATCAACACTTGATATTGTAGTAAACTTAACGTAATTGGCTCGCTCCCTTTTACACAGTCTTACAGGCCATGGAAATTGTACTGGCCAGTTAAAAAAAATAATAAGAACGTTCAAGTGTTTAAAGCCTATCTCTAAGTTTGACTTGAAATCGCATGATTGTCATTTCCCCAGCTGATCGTACTCAGAAGCAATATTATAACTCTATTATTTGTAGGGTACTGCTTAAGCAAGTGATTTGATAATTTAATGATTGTTTTGGCCGTTAGTGAAATTTTCCTTAATTGCTGTTTTGCATTATATTTTAATTATTAAAGCGAAGTTAACAGAACCTTTGATTGTTAACACTTTCAAAATAAATTAAAAAATAAAACCTTATATTCAAACTACCATATAAAAAAATGCACTTACTATTACAAACTATAAAATTTATTATTAGAATTCGGATATTAAAATTATTTATTTATACATGCCTTAAGATATTTTTATTTCAGTTTATTTTTACTAATATTGTTGTCGGTTTCTTGTGTTTCCGAATTACCGCGCGTGACTTGCAAAAGGGTCACGGAGGTGGGTTGCAAGTTTTTTGTGTGCGCACATCGTAACAAAAGGGTCACGGAGGTGGGTTGCAAGTTTTTTGTGTGCGCACATCGTAACAAAAGGGTCACGGAGGTGGGTTGCAAGTTTCTTGTGTGCGCACCTCGTAACAAAAGGGTCACGGAGGTGGGTTGCAAGTTTTTTGTGTGCGCACCTCGTAACAAAAGGGTCACGGAGGTGGGTTGCAAGTTTCTTGTGTGCGCAGCTCGTAACAAAAGGGTCACGGAGGTGGGTTGCAAGTTTTTTGTGTGCGCAGCTCGTAACAAAAGGGTCACGGAGGTGGGTTGCAAGTTTTTTGTGTGCGCACCTCGTAACAAAAGGGTCACGGAGGTGGGTTGCAAGTTTTTTGTGTGCGCACATCGTAACAAAAGGCTCACGGAGGTGGGTTGCAAGTTTTTTGTGTGCGCACATCGTAACAAAAGGCTCACGGAGGTGGGTTGCAAGTTTTTTGTGTGCGCACATCGTAACAAAAGGCTCACGGAGGTGGGTTGCAAGTTTTTTGTGTGCGCACATCGTAACAAAAGGGTCACGGAGGTGGGTTGCAAGTTTCTTGTGTGCGCACCTCGTAACAAAAGGGTCACGGAGGTGGGTTGCAAGTTTTTTGTGTGCGCGCCTCGTAACAAAAGGGTCACGGAGGTGGGTTGCAAGTTTCTTGTGTGCGCAGCTCGTAACAAAAGGGTCACGGAGGTGGGTTGCAAGTTTTTTGTGTGCGCACCTCGTAACAAAAGGGTCACGGAGGTGGGTTGCAAGTTTTTTGTACGCGCACCTCGTAACAAAAGGGTCACGGAGGTGGGTTGCAAGTTTTTTGTGTGCGCACCACGTAACAAAAGGGTCACGGAGGTGGGTTGCAAGTTTCTTGTGCGCGCACCTCGTAACAAAAGGGTCACGGAGGTGGGTTGCAAGTTTCTTGTGAGCGCACCTCGTAACAAAACGGGTGGAGGGAAGTGAGTCAGTGAACAGATTTGGGCGGCTCTTATCAGCGAAGTCTTGAGATCCGATTAGGATGATTGTGGTGAGGATGTGCACCGGAATGCAACGGAGGAGGGAAACTTGAGATTCCTCAGAAAAACCGCCGACTAGCGACATCGAGCACCACGACTCCAACTTATTACAATTTAGGGGCGACTCCACTGGGAATCGAACCCGTTTCACCTTGGTAAGAGGGTAGTATTCTATCCATTACAAGACGGCGGGCCGATCCGTTGACAATGCACTAGTGTACAGGCTGTAGCAGGAGACGACGTCGTTGTAGAGGTCGCATTGTGCGCGATGTGTCACCAGGAGTGTACACATGTCCCCCACGCAGGGCCCCGTGTGGCAAGACATGTGCTGGAACCTCCAGCTGCCCGCCACATCTGCGCCCCTGGAGGCCTGCTTCAGCACCCACGCATGACGCTCTGACACTCCCGCCCTTCCCAGCTCTTGGCACGAGCCATAGGAGGTCCGTACATTTCAGCTGATTACAAAATGTAAGTGTGATCCATGTGGTTCCGCGTAGCGCAAGGCTGACGCTAATACATAGGAGCCGTATGTCCTACCTGAGGAGCAGAGCTGTCAGCTGCCAGTGTCTTGACTCGGGGGAACGGGAGAGTCCCGAGTCCTTATGGGTGGGTCCTTACATGAAAACTCTATTCCGGAATCTGAGGCCTGAGAAGTAGAAAGCAGTGACTAGCTAACTGAGCATACCATATTGTATAATAAACACATCTCATGTAAAAGACGATGCTGTGCAACAATTTGTAATCATAGTTTTTGAGTAATATTTGCGAATTATTAAAGAAAATTCGTGACCATCTTATGGTCTTGTTATTAGTTCCAATCGACTTTTTAGGATACATTTTTTTTCCCTTTCATTTAGGCGTTATTTTCCTTTCAGTTGTTTTACCTTATGGGAAGAATATTTTGAGAAACCGTATTTAATTTTTTTCGACATCTGAATCCAAGAACATACGAACGAAGTAAATCATTTATTATGCAAACATTTTTTATTTGTCAGTGGAAAGCGGTTCAAAATACATTTTGCTCTGTTGCTGGATGGGCCAAATTTTGAAGTTTTTCCAATGCTCGATAGAGGTTTTATTTCCAAATTTTTCTGATATTATGATTGCGAGAAGCTATCCTATCTATGTGCATACTATCACAAAATACATACACCATTAAAAAAAAACTTGCCAAATACGTAAATTTACTCTACACCATACATGACCTTAGGTAATTTATCTAAAGAAATGCATATATGAAAAAAGATATTTATAATAACAGTGTTTAAGGTTGTATAGAGATGCAACAGAAAACGTGAACTACTTGCTATCGTGTACCAACTGTACAGAAGTAGGAGAATATAAAAATACTGTTAGCAGAGGTTGGGCACAACTATTATGTTGTCCACACACACGCTCAAGCGCTCGCTCTTCATGTGCTGTAGGTAAGTATGAATATTGCAATGTATCTGTAATTCCTTTCTTCGTCTGTAAAGCCCGAGGTATCGTTATATGTTAAAAAATTACGTAATTCAATTAGTCACAAAAAATTTATATAACGTAATAGCACAGTCATGTGAGGAAAAAACGTTTACGTCAGCAATACTTCGTTGACTCAGAGGCAGTGCAGGTCTGAGTACTTACTTCAGACGTCAAAAAAGCAATTCTGATGTCAATCTTCGAAAAAAGTTTCTTGCTATTATTACTTGCATTATAAGCAAACAGTAGCTGCAGTGCTTCAAATATCATTGCTAAAGAATTATGAGCACTAGTTTAACGACTTGAAAATCTGAGTAGTAGGCATTCGCCGAATCGGTTGTACAGGCTTCAGGCTGTGGCTCAGTGGCTCGACCTTGAAATTATTTCGAACTGAATTTTTCTAGTTTTTTCTCCCAAAATAGCTCATTTTACCTCAAAATCGTACGTTTTAACAAAAAAAAAAAGTCTTAAAATGTTCCTTTTTTCCTTAACAATATCTTGTTTTTCCTTGCAAAATTCCTGATTTTCCCTAAGAAAGGTGGAGGTAACACCAAATTCACAGAAAGGTAAAAACGTGCCGATTTTTTGATTCTGGATAGCTTCCGTATTGATTTTAGCCTACATGATAAGACATCTATAAAATAAAATTAATTAAAAAATTATTTTATAATATGTAATTTATTTTTATAATTAAAAAAATTAGACGTAAAAAGTGTGTATTAAATATCACTGGTCTCGTATTTTCAAGGCACATACGATCGTGATGTCATACCAAAATTCTGACTGATTTTTTTTCATACTCTATCATTCAGTGTTGTCTCGCTCACTCTTACATTATATATTTTTCTCTCTGTATTTTCTCACTCACCCTCATTCTATATCTTTTTTTTCTTATATTACAATCATTTCGAAGGTTTTCTCTGAGTCCTCCCTCATATTTTTCTTTCTTTCTCTTTCTCTGTCTCGTCTTTATCTATCAATCTGTTTATCTTTATCTTTCACACTCGTTCAACCAAAACAAACACTTGTTCGATTAGTCGCATTTGCTCCACTCTGCCTTCTACATAGTTCTTTACCGGCTGATAGAGTGCACGAATTTTCAGTGTGTATATTTATTTACGAATTTAAATATGTATTTTACCATCAATGAGAAAGTATATAAAGAATTATTTTAAAGTATATCGCAGGAAGACTTTGATATCCATATTGGACTTTCAATAATTAATTTATAAGAGTTAAATATTTTTATAATATTTTACTATTCTCGATTTGTTTTTTAATGTTGTACGAAAATGAAGACGAATAGACTTGTAACCACGCACGTACGCACCGGCAGGCCCTGCAAGTCAGAGGTACTAGATGTGGCAGATATTAGGAAGGTACCGGCAGGCCTTGCAAGTCAGAGGTACAAGCTGTGGCAGATATTAGGTTGGCACCGGCAGGCCCTGCAAGTCAGTGGTACTAGCTGTGGTAGAAATTAGGATGGCACTGGCAGGCCCTGCAAGTCAGAGGTACTAGCTGTGGTAGATATTAGGTTGGCACTGGCAGACCCTGCAAGTCAGAGGTACAAGCTGTGGTAGATATTAGGTTGGCACCGGCAGGCCCTGCAAGTCAGTGGTACTAGCTGTGGTAGATATTAGGTAGGCACCGACAGGCCCTGCAAGTCAGTGGTACTAGCTGTGGCAGATATTAGGTTGGCACTGGCAGGCCCTGCAAGTCAGAGGAACTAGCTGTGGTAGATATTAGGTTGGCAACGGCAGGCCCTGCAAGTCAGAGGTACAAGCTGTGGCAGATATTAGGTTGGCACCGGCAGGCCCTGCAAGTCAGTGGTACTAGCTGTGGTAGATATTAGGTTGGCACTGGCAGAACCTGCAAGTCAGAGGTACTAGCAGTGGTAGATATATGGTAAGTACCGGCAGGGCTGCAAGTCAGTGGTACTAGCTGTGGTAGATATTAGGAAGGTACCGGCAGGCCCTGAAAGTCAGTGGTACTAGCTGTGGTAGATATTAAGTTGGCACTGGCAGGCCCTGCAAGTCAGAGGTACTAGCTGTGGTAGATATTAGGTTAGCACTGGCAGGCCATGCAAGTCAGTGGTACTGGCTGTGACAGATATTAGGTAGGCACCGGCAGGCCCTGCAAGACAGATGAACAAGCTGTGGTAGATATTAGGTTGGCACCGCAGGCCCTGCAAGACAGAGGTACTAGCTGTGACAGATATTAGGTAGGCACCGGCAGGCCCTGCAAGACAGAGGTACTAGCTGTGGTAGAATTAGGTAGGCAACGGCAGGCCCTGCAAGTCAGTGGTACTATCAGTGGAAGATATTAGGTTGGCACCGGCAGGCACTGCAAGTCAGAGGTTCTAGCTATGACAGATATTAGGTTGACATCGGCTGGCCCTGCAAGTCATAGGTACTATCTGTGGTAGATATTAGGTTGGCACCGGCAGGCCATTCAAGTCAGAGGTACAAGCTGTGGCAGATATTAGGTTGGCAACGGCAGGCCCTGCAAAATAGAGGTACTAGATGTGATAGATATTAGGTTGGCACTGTCAGGGCCCTGCAAGTCAGAGGTACTAGCTGTGGAAGATATTAGGTTGGCACCGGCAGGCCCTACAAGTCAGTGGTACTAGATGTGGTAGATATTAGGTTGGCACTGGCAGGCCCTGCAAGTAAGAGGTACTAGCTGTGGTAGATATTAGGTAGGCACCGGCAGGCCCTGCAAGTCAGAGGTACTAGCTGTGGCAGGCATTATGTTGTCACCAACAGGCCCTGCAAGTTAGAGGTACAAGCTGTGGCAGATATTAGTTTGGCACCGGCAGTCCCTGCAAGTTAATGGTACAAGCTGTGGCAGATATTAGGTTGGCACTGGCAGGCACTGCAAGTCATAGGTAGTAGCTGTGGCAGATATTAGGTTGGCACCGGCAGGCCCTGCAAGTCAGAGGTACTAGCTGTGGAAGATATTAGGTTGGCACCAGAAGGCCCTGCATGTCAAAGGTACTAGCTGTGGCAGTCATTAGGTTGTTACAGGCAGGCATTCAAGTCAGAATTACTAGTTGTGGTAGATTTTAGGTTTCAACCGGCAGGCACTGCAAGTCAGAGGTTCAAGCAGTGACAAGCATTAGCTTGGCACCGGCAGGCCCTACAAGTCGAGTTACTAGCTGTGGCAGATATTAGGTTGGCACCAGCAAGCCCTGCAAGTCAGAGGTACTACCAGTGGAAGGCATTAGGTTGGCACCGACAGGCCATGCAAGTCAGAGGTACAAGCTATGGCAGATATTTGATTGGCACCGGCAGGCCTGCAAGTCAGAGGTACTAGCTGTGTTAAATATTATGTTTCCACCTGCAGGCCCTGCAAGTCAGAGGTGCAAGCTGTGGCAGGCATAATGTTGGCACCAACAGGCCCTGCAACTCAGATGTACAAGCTGTGGCAGATATTAGGTTGGCACCGGAAGGCCTTGCAAGTCAGATGTACTAGCTGTGGAAGATATTAGGTTGGAGCCGGCAGGCATCAGCAAGGCAGAAGTACTCCCTGTAGCAGGCATTAGGTTGGCACCGGCAGGCCCTGCTAGTCAGAGGTACTAGCTGTTTTAAATATTAGGTTGGCAACGGCAGGACCTGCAAGTCAGAGGTACTAGCTGTGGAAGATATTAGGTTGGCACCGGCAGGCACTGCAAGTCATAGGTAGTAGCTGTGCCAGGCATTAGGTTGGCACAAAAAGGCCCAGCAAATCAGAGGTGCAAGCTGTTGCAGATATTAGGGTGGCACCGGCAGGCCCTGCAAATCAGAGGTACTTGCTGTGGTAGGCATTAGGATGGTCCGGGCAGATCCTGCAAGTCAGAGGTACTATCTATGGCATGCATTAGTTTGGCACGGCAACCACTGCAAGTGAGAGGTTCATGCTGTGGCAGGCATTAGGTAGGCAACGGCAGGCCCTGCAAGTCAGGGGTACTAGATGTGGCAGAATTTAGGTTGGCATCGGCAGGCACTGCAAATGAGGTACTAGCTGTTGTAGATATTAGGTTGGAACCGGCTGGCGCGGCAAGTCAGAGGTACAAGTTGTGGCAGGCTTTAGGTTGGCACCGGCATGCACTGCAAGTCAGAGGTACTTGCTGTGGCAGATGTTATGTTGGCTACGGCAGGTACTACAAGTCAGAGCTACAAGCTGTGGTAGATATTTGGTTGGCTCCGGCAAACACTGCAAGTCAGATGTACTAGCTGTGGCAGGCCTTATGTTGGCACAGGCTAGCCCTGCAAGTCAGAGGTACAAGCTGTGGCATATATTAGGTTGGTACCGGCAGGCCCTGCAATACAGAGGTACAAGCTGTTTAAGATATTAGGTTGGCACCGGCAGGCACTGTATGTCAGAAGTACTTGCTGTGTTCAGATATTAAATTGGCACCGGCAGGCACTTCAAGTCAGAGGTACTAGCTGTGGTTGGCATTCGGTTGGCAACGTCAGGGCCTGCAATTCAGAAGTACTAGCTGTGGCAGGCATTAGGTTCTCACCGGCTGGCCCTGCATGTCAAAGGTACTAGCTGTGGCAGAAGTTAGGTTGGCACAGTCAGGCCCTGCAAGTCAGAGGTACTTGTTGTGGGTGGCATAAGGTTGGCACAGACTGGTTCTGCAAGTCAGAGGTTCTAGCTGTGGTAGATATTAGGTTGGCACATTCAAGCCCTGCAAGTCAGATGTTTAAGCAGTGACAGATATTATTTTGGTACCGGCAGGCACTGCAAGGCAGAAGTACTAGCTGTGGCAGGCATTAGTTTGGCACCGGCAGGCCCTGCAAGTCAGAAGTACTAGCTGTGGCAGGCATTAGGTAGGCACCGGCAGGCTCTGCAAGTCAGAGGTACTACCTGTGGCAGGCAATATGTTGGCACCGGCACGCCCTGCCAGTAAGAGGTGCTTACTGTGGGCGATATTAGGCTGTGGTACTAGCCGAGGCAGAAATTAGGTTGGCCACGGCAGGCACTTCAAGTAAGAGGTACTAGCTGTGACAGATATGAGGTTGGCACCGGCAGGCCCTCCAAGTCAGAGCTACTTGCTGTGGCAGATATTAGGTTGGCACCGGCAGGCCCTGCAAATCAGAGGTACTTTCTGTTGAAGATATTAGGTTGGCACCGGCAAGCACTGCAATTCAGATGTACTAGCTGTGACATATATGAGGATGGCACCGGAAGGCCCTGCAAGTCAGAGGTACAAGCTTTGTGAGATATCAGGTTGGCACCGGCAGGCCCTGCAAATCAGAGGTACTAGCTGTGGGTGATATTAGGTTGGCACCGGCAGGCCTTGCAAGTCAGAGGTGATAGCTGTGGCAGATATTAAGCAGTGGTACTAGCCGAGACAGATATTAGGTTGGCACCGGCAGGCCCTGAAAGTCAGAGGTACTTGCTGTGGTAGATATTAGGGAAGCACCGGCAGGCACTGCAAGTCAGAGGTACTAGCCGTGGAAGATATTAGGTTGACACAGGCAGGCACTGAAAGTCAGAAGTACTAGCTGTGGCAGATATTAGGTTGGCACCGGCAGGCCCTGCAAGTCAGAGGTGATAGCTGTGGCAGATATTAAGCTGTGGTACTAGCCGAGACAGATATTAGGTTGGCACCGGCAGGCACTGCAAGTCAGAGGTACTAGCTGTGACAAATATTAGGTTGGCACCGGCAGGCCCTGCAAGTCAGAGGTACTAGCTGTGGCTGATATTAGGTTGGCACCGGCAGGCCTTGCAAGTCAGAGGTGATAGCTGTGGCAGATATTAAGCAGTGGTACTAGCTGAGACAGATATTAGGTTGGCAACGGCAGGCCCTGCAAGTCAGAAGTACTAGCTGTGGCAGGCCTTAGGTTGGCACCGGCAGGGCCTGCAAGGCAAAGGTAATAGCTGTGTCTGATATTAGGTTGGCACCGGCAGGTCCTGCAAGTCTGAGGGACTAGCTGTTTTAGATATTAGGTTGGCATCGGCAGACCCTGCAAGTCAGAGGTACTAGCTGTGTTAAATATTATGTTTCCACCGGCAGGCTCTGCAAGTCAGAGGTGCAAGCTGTAGCAGGCATAATGTTTTCACCAACAGGCCCTGCAAGGCAGAGGTACAAGCTGTGGCAGATATTAGGTTGGCACAGGCAAGCCCTGCGAGTCATGGGTACTAGCTGTGGCAGATATTATGTTGGCACCCGCAGGCACTGCAAGTCAGAAGTACTAGCTGTGGCAGGCATTAGGTTGGCACCAGCATACCCTGCAAGTCAGAGATACTACCGGTGGCATTCATTAGGTTGGCACTGTCAGGCCCTGCACGTCAAAGGTGCTAGCTGTTTCCGATATTAGGCAGTGGTACTAGCACAGGCAGATATTAGGTTGGCACCGGCAGGCCCTGAAAGTCAGAGGTACTTGATGTGGCAGATATTAGGTGGGCACCGTCACGCCCTACTAGTCAGAGGAACTAGCTCTGGCAAGCATTAGGTTGCAACCGGCAGGCCCTGTATGTCAGGGGTACAAGCTGTGGCTGTTATTATTTCAGCATCGGCAGGCACTGCAAGACAGAAATACAAGATCTGACAGGCATTAGGTTGGCACCGGCCAGTCTTGCAAGTCAGAGGTTCTTGCTGTGGTAGATATTAGGTTGGCACCGGCAGGCCCTGCAAGTCAGAGGTACTTGCTGTGGCAGGAATTAGGTTGGCACCAGCAGGCCCTACATGTCGAGGTACTAGCTGTGTCAGATAATGGGTTGCATAGACAGGCCCTGCAATTAAGAGGTACTAGATGTGGCAGGCATTTGGTTTGGCAACGGCAGGCCCAGCAAGTCAGAGGTTCCAGCTGTGGCAGATATTAAGTTGCAACTGGCAGGTACTGCAAGTCAGAAGTACTAGCTGTGGCAAGCATTAGGATGGCACTGGCATGCCCGGCAAATTCAAAGGTACTTGCTGTGGCAGGCATTAGGTATGAACCAGCAGTACCCTGCAATTCAGTGGTACTCTCTTTGGCAGCCATTAGGATGGCTCTGGCAGGACCTGCAAGACAGAGGTGCTTGCTGTGGCAGATATTAGGCAGTGGTGCCAGCCGAGGCAGATATTAGGTTGGCTCTGGCAGGCCCTGCGTGTCAGAGATTCTTGTTGGGGCAGATATTATGATGGCACATGCATGCCCTGCAAGTCAGAGGTACTAGCTGTGGCATATATTAGGTTGGCACCGGCAGGACATGCAAGTCTGAGGTACTAGCTATGGTTGATATCAGGATGGCACCGGCAGGCCCTTCAAGTCAGAGGTACTTGCTGTGGAAGATATTATAATGGCACCGGCAGGCACTGCAAGTCAGTAGTACTAGTTGTGACAGATATGAGGTTGGCAGCGGCAGGCCCTGCAAGTCAGAGGATCTTGTTGTGGGAGGCATTAGGTTGGCACCAGCAGGCCCTACATGTCGAGGTACTAACTTTGGCAGATAATGGGTTGTCATCGTTAGGCCCTGCAAGTCAGAGGTATTAGATGTGGCAGGCATTAGGTTGGCACCGGCAAGCACTGCAATTCGAAGGTACTAGCTGTGGAAGATATTATGTTGCCATCGGCAGGCCATGCAAATCAGAAGTACTAGCTGTGGCAGGCCTTAGGTTGGCACCGGCAGGCCCTGCAAGTCAGAGGTACTAGCTTTGGTAGATATTAGGTTGGCTCCGGCAGGCACTGCAAGTCAAAAGTACTAGCTGTGGCAGGCATAATGTTGTCACCGGCAAGTACTGCAAGTCAGAAGTACTACCTGTGGCAGGCATTAGGTTTGCACCGGCAGGCCCTGCAAGGCAGAGGTACTAGATGTGGCAGGCATTTTGTTGGCACCGGCAGGCCTTGCAAGTCAGAGGTACTACATTTGGCATTCATTAGTTTGGCACCTGCAGGCCCTGCAAGTCAGAGGTACCAGGTGTGGCAGGCATTAGGTTGGCACCGGCAAGCACTGCAAGTCAGAGGTACAAGCTGTGTCAGATATTAGGTTGGCACCGGCATGACCTGCAAGTCAGAGGTACTAGCTTTGGTAGATATTAGGTTGGCTCCAGCAGGCACTGGAAGTCAAAAGTACTAGCTGTGGCAGGCATAATGTTGTAACCGGCAGGCACTGCAAGTCAGAGGTACTATCTGTGGAAGATATTAGGTTGGCACCGTCAGGCCCTGCAAGTTAGAGTTATAAGCTGAGGCAGTTATTAGGTTGGCACCGGCTGGCCCTGCAAGTCAGAGGTACTAGCTGTGGTAGATATTAGTTTGGCACTGGCAGGCACTGCAAGTCAGAGATATTAGATGTGGTAGATATTAGGTTGGCAACAGCAGGCACTGCAAATAAGACGTAAAAGTTTTGGCAGGCCTGAGGTTGGTACCGGCATGTCCTACAAGTCGAGGTAATAGCTGTGGCAGATATTAAGTTGGCACCGGCAGACACTGCAAATCAGAGGTACTAGCTGTCGCAGGCATTAGATTGGCAAAGCTGGCCCTGCAAGTCAGAGGTACCAGGTGTGGCAGGCATTAGTTTGGCACCGGCAGGCCATGCAAGCCAGAGGAACTAGTTGTGGAAGATATTAGGTTGGCACCGGCAGGCCCTGCAAGTCAGAAGTACTAGCTTTGGCAGGAATTGGGTTGGCACCGCGAGGACCTGCAAATCAGAGATACAAGCTGTGGCAGATATTAGGTTGGCACCTGCATGCAATGCAAGTCTGAGGTTCTAGCTGTGGCAGATTTTAGGTTGCCCGGGCAGGCCCTGCAAATTAGAGGTACTAGCTGTGGCAGATATTAGGTTGGCACCAGCAGGCCCTGCAAATCAGAGGTACTAGCTGTGGCATATAATAGGTTGGCAACGGCTGGCCCTGCAAGTCAAAGGTACAAGCTGTGGCAGATATTAGGTTGGCACCAGCAGGCCCTGCAAGTCAGAGGTACTAGCTGTGGCAGATGTTAGGTTGGCAACGGCAGGCCTTGCAAGTCGAATTTAAAAGTTGTGGCAGATTTTAGGTGGGCAACTGCATGCCCTGCAAGTCAGAGGTACAAGCTGTGTCAGATATTAGGTTGGCACCGGCATGACCTGCAAGTCAGAGGTACTAGCTGTGGATGATATTAGGTTGGCACCGGCAGGAACTGCAAGTCAGAAGTACTAGATGTGGCAGGCATTAGGTTGGCACCGGCAGGCACTCCAAATCAGAGTTACTAGTTGTGGCAAATATTATGTTGGCATCGGCAATTCTTGCAAGTCGTAGTTAAAAGTTGTGGCAGATTTTAGGTGGGCAACGGCATGCCCTGCAAGTAAGAGCTACTTGCTGAGGCAGGCGTTAGGTTTTCACCGGGAGGACCTGCAGGTCAGAGATACTAGCTGTGGCAGATATTAGGTTGACATCGGCTGGCCCTGCAAATCAGAGTTACTAGTTGTGGCAAATATTAGGTTGGCAACGGCAGGCCTTGCAAGTCGAATTTAAAAGTTGTGGCAGATTTTAGGTGTTCAACTGCATGCCCTGCAAGTCAGAGGTACTTGGTTTGGCAGATATTAGGTTGCCACCGGCAGGCCCTGCAAGTCAGAGTTACTATGTGTGGTAGAGATTAGGTTGGCACCGGCAGGCCTTGCTAGTCAGAGGTACTAGCTGTGGCAGATATTAAGTTGGCACCGGCAGGCCCTGCAAGTCAGAGATACTAGTTGTGGCAGGCATTAGGTTTGCACCGGCCTTCCCTGCATGTCAGAGGTACTAGCTGTGGCAGGCATTATGTGGGCACCGGAAAGCAATGCAAGTCAGAGGAACTAGCAGAGGCAGGCATTAGGAGTGCACCGGCATGCCCTGCATGTCAGAGGAACTAGCTGAGGCAGGTTTTAGGTTGGCACCGTCAGTCCCTGCATGTCTGAGTTACTAGCTGTGGCAGGCATTAGGTTGGCACCGGCATGTCCTGCAAGTCAGAGGTACTAGGTGTTGGCAGGCATTCGGTTGGCTCCGGCAGGCCCTGCAAGTCAGAGGTACTGGCTGTGGGAGTCATTAGGTTGGCACCGTCAAGCCCTGCGATTCAGATGTACTAGGTGTGGCAGGCAGTAGGTTGGCTCCGGCAGGTCCAGCAAGACAGAGGTAATGGCTGTGGCAGTCATTAGGTTGGCACCGTCAGGCCCTGCAAGTCAGAGGTACTATCTGTGGCAGGCATTTGGTTGGCAACGGCAGTCCCCGCATGTCAGAGATACTATCTGTGTCAGGCATTAGGTTCGCACCGTCATTCCCTGCAAGTCAGAGGTACTAGCTGTGTCAGGCTTTAGGTTGGCACCGGCAGGCCCTGCAAGTCAGAGGTACTAGCTGTGGCAGGCATTAGGTTGGCATCGGAAGGCACTGCAAGTCAGAGGAACTAGCTGTGGCAGATATTAGGTTGGCACTCATCAGGCCCTGCAAGTCATTGTTACTAGCTGTGACTGGCATTAGGTTGGCACCGGCAGGCACTGCAGGTCAGAGTAACTAGCTGTGGCAGATATTTGTTAGGCACACATCAGGCCCTGGAAGTCACAGGTACTAGCTGTGGCAGGCATTAGGTTGGAACCGCCAGGCCCTGAATGTCAGAGGTACTAGCTGTTGCAGGCATTAGGTTTGCACAGGCAGGTCCTGCAAGTGAGAGGTACTAGCTGTGGCAGATTTTAGGTTGGCACCGGCAATCCCTGCAAGTCAGTGGATCTAGCTAAGGCAGGCATTAGGTGTGCATCTTTATTCCCTGCAAGTCAGAGGTACTAGCTGTGGCAGGTTTTAGGTTGGTACCGGAAGGCCTGCATCTCTGAGGTACTTGCTGTGGCTGATATTAGGTTGGCACCGGCAGGCCCTGCTAGTCAGAGGTACAAGCTGTGGCAGATATTAGGTTTGCACCGGCAGACCTTGCAAGTGAGAGGTACTAGCTGTGGCAGATTTTAGGTTGGCACCGTCAAGCCCTGCATGTCTGAGTTACTAGCTGTTTCAGGCATTAGGTTATAACCGGCATGTCCTGCGAGTCAGAGGTACTAGGTGTGGCAGGCTTTTGGTTGGCTCCGGCAGGCCCTGCAAGACAGAGGTAATGGCTGTGGCAGTCATTAGGTTGGCACCGTCAGGCCCTGAAAGTCAGAGGTACTATCTGTGGCAGGCATTTGGTTAGCAACGGCAGGACCTGCATGTCAGAGGAACTATCTGTGGCAGGCATTAGGTTCGCACCGTCATTCCCTGCAAGTAAGAGGTACTAGCTGTGGCAGGCATTAGGTTGGCATCGGCAGGCACTGAAAGTCAGAGGAACTAGCTGTGGCGTATATTAGGTTGTCACTCATCAGGCCCTGCAAGTCATAGGTACTAGCTGTGACAGGCATTATTTTGGAACAGCCAGGCCCTGCAAGTCAGAGGTACTAGCTGTTGCAGCCTTAGGTTAGCACAGGCAGGTTCTGCAAGTCAGAGGTACTAGCTCTGGTAGATATTAGGTTGGCACCGGGAGGCCCTGGAAAGTCAGAGGTACTAGCTGAGGCAGATATTATGTTGGCTCCGTCAGGCCCTGCCAGTCAGAGGTACTAGCTGTGATAGATATAAGGTTGCCACCGGCGGGCCCAGCATGTCAGAGGTACAAGCTGTTTCAGATTTTATGTTGGCACCGGCAGGCCCTGCAAGTAAGAATTACAAGCTGTTGCGGATATTAGGTTGGCACCGGCATGGCCCTGCAAGTCAGAGGTACTAACTGTGTCAGATATTAGGTTAGCAACGGAAGGCCCTGCAAATCAGAGGTACTAGCTTTGGCAGGCATTAGGTTGGCATCGGAAGGCCCTGCAATTCAGAAGTACTAGGTTTGACACGGCCTTAGGTTGGCACCGGGAGGACCTGCAAGTTATAGATACTAGCTGTGGCAGATATTAGGCTGTGGTACTAGCCGATCCAGAAATTAGGTTGGTATCGCTGGCCTTTACAAGTCAGAGATAATAGCTGTTCCTGATATAAGGTTGGCAACTGCATGCAGTGCAAGTCTGAGGTACCAGCTGTGGCAGATATTAGGTTGGCATGGCCCTGCACAGCAAATCAGAGGTACTATCTGTGGCAGATATTAGGTTGGCACCGTCTGGCATTGCGAGTCAGAGGTACTAGGTGTGGCAGGCTTTTGGTTGGCTCCGGCAGGCCCTGCAAGACAGAGGTAATGGCTGTGGCAGTCATTAGGTTGGCACCGTCAGGCCCTGAAAGTCAGAGGTACTATCTGTGGCAGGCATTTGGTTAGCAACGGCAGGCCCTGCATGTCAGAGGAACTATCTGTGGCAGGCATTAGATTCGCACCGTCATTCCCTGCAAGTAAGAGGTACTAGCTGTGGCAGGCATTAGGTTGGCACCGACAGGCCCTGCTAGTCAGAGGTACTAGCTTTGGCAGGCATTAGGTTGGCTTCGGCAGGCCCTGCAAGTCAGAGGAACTAACTGTGGCAGGCATTAGGTTGGCAAAATAGGCCCTGCAAGTCAGAGGAACTAGCTGAGGCAGATATTATGATGGCACCGGCAGGCCCTGCAGTCAGAGCTACTAGCTTTGGTAGATATAAGTTTGGCTCCGGCAGGCCCTAAAAGTCAGAGGTACTAGCTGTGGCAGATGTTAGGTTGGTACTAGCAGGACCCTGCATTTCAGAGTTACTAATTGTGGCAGATATTAGGTTGGCTCCGTCAGGCCCTGCCAGTCAGAGGTACTAGATGTGATAGATATAAGGTTACCACCGGCGGGCCCTGCAAGGCAGAGGTACAAGCTGTTTCAGATTTTATGTTGGCACCGGCAGGCCCTGCAAGTAAGAGTTACAAGCTGTTGCGGATATTAGGTTGGCACCGGCAGGCACTGCAAGTCAGAGGTACTAGCTGTGTCAGATATTAGGTTAGCAACGGAAGGCCCTGCAAATCAGAGGTACTAGCTGTGGCAGGCATTAGGTTGGCATCGGCAAGCCCTGCAAGTCAGAAGTACTAGCTTTAACAGGCCTTAGGTTGGCACCGGGAGGACCTGCAAGTTAGAGATACTAGCTGATGCTGATATAAGGTTGGCACGGCCATGCACAGCAAATCAGAGGTACTAGCTGTGGCAGATATTAAGTTGGCACCGTCGGCCTTGCAAATCAGATGTACTAGCTGTGGCAAATATTAGGTTGGCAACGGCTGGCCCTGCAAGTCAATAGTACTAGCTGTGGCAGATATTAGGTTGGCAACGGCAGGCCCTGCAAGTCAGAGGTACTAGCTGTGGCAGGCATTAGGTTGGCACCGTCAGGCCCTGCAATCAGAGGTATAAGTGTGGCGGATATTAGGTTGGCACCGGCAGGTCCTGCAAGTCATAGTAAATAGCAGTGGTAGATATTGAGTTGGCACTGGCAGGCCCTGAAAGTCAGAAAAACTGGCTGAGTCAGATTATAATGGCACCGGCAGGCCCTGCATTTCAGAGGTACTAGCTTTGGAAGATATAAAGTTAGCTCCGGCAGTCCCTGGAAGTCAGAGGTACTAGCTGTTGCTGATGTTATATTGGCACGTGCAGGCAATGCAATTCAGAGGTACTAGCTGTGTCAGATATTATTTTGGCTCCGGCAGTCCCTGCAAGTCAGAGTTACAAGCTATTGCTTGCTGGCATTAGTTAGGAAGTGGCATTCTCTGCAAGTCAGAGGTACTAGCTGGGGCAGGCATTAGTTTTGCACCGGCAGGCCCTGCAAGTTGGAGGTACTAGCTGTGGCAGATATTAGGTTGGCACACATCAGGCCCTGCAAGTCATAGATACAAGCTGTGGCAGGCTTTAGGTTGGCACCGGCAGGCCCTGCAAGTCAGAGGTGCTAGATGTGCCAGGCATTTGATTGGCAACAGCAGGTCATTGCAAGTCAGAGGAACTAGCTGTGGCAGGCATTAGGTTGGCCCCGGCAAGCACAGCAAGTCAGAGGTACTAACTGTGGCAGGCATTAAGTTGGTACCGGCAGGCACTGCAAGTCATAGGTACTAGCTGTGGCAGATATTAGGTAGGCACCGCCAGGCCCTGCAAGTCAGAAATACTAGTTATGGTAGGCTTTAGGTTTGCACTGTCAGAGCTTGCAAGTGAGAAGTTCTAGCTGTGGCAGGCATTTGGTTCTCACCGTCAGGCCCTGCAAGTCAGAGGAACTAGCTGTGACAGGCATTAGGTTGGCACCGTCAGGCCCTGCAAGTCACAGGTACTAGCTTAGGCAGGCATTAGGTTGTAACACGGAGGCCCTGCAAGTCAGAGGTACTAGCTGTGGCAGGCATTAGGTTGGCACCGGCTTGCCCTGCAAATCAGATGTACTAGGTGTGGCAGGCATTAGGATGCCACCGGCAGGCCCTGCAAGTCAGAGGTACCAGCTGTGGGAAGGCATTAGGTTGGCACCGGCAAGCACTGCAAGTCTGATAACTAGATGTGGCAGATATTAGGTTGGCACACATCAAGCCCTGCAAGACAGCGGTACTTGCGGTGGCAGGCATTAGGTTGGCACCGGCAGGCCCTGCAAGTCAGAGGTACTATCTGTGGCAGGTATTAGGTTGGCACCGGCAATCCCTGCATGTCTTATGTACTAGTAGTGGCAGATATTACCTGGGCACCGTCATGCCCAGCAAGTCATAGTTTCTAGCTATGGTAGATAAAAGTTTGGCACCGGCAGGCCCTGCAAGTCTTGGGTACTAGCTGTGGCAGATATTAGGTTGGCTCCGGCAGGCCCTGCAAGTCAGAGGTACAAGCTGATTCAGGCATAAGTTGGGCACCGGCATTCACTGCAATTCAGAAGTACTAGCTGGAGCAGGCATTATTTTTGCCTAGGCAGGCCCTGCAAGTTAGAGGTAGTAGCTGTGGCAGGCTATAGATTGGCACCGGCAGGCACTGCAAGTCAGGGGAACTAGCTGTGGCAGATATTAGGTTGGCACACATCAGGCCCTGCAAGTCATAGGTACTAGCTGTGGCAGATGTTATGTTTTCAACGGCATGCCCTGCAAGTCAGAGGTACCAGCTGTGGTTGGCTTTAGGTTGGCACCGTCAGAGCCTGCAAGTGAGAAATACTAGCTGTGGCAGGCATATGGTTCTCACCGGTAGGCCCTGCAAGTCAGAGGTACAAGCTGTGGCAGGCATTAGGTTGGCACCCGGAGGCCATGCAAGTCAGAGGTACTAGGTGTGGCAGAAATTAGGATGGCACCGGCAGGCCCTGCATGTCAGAGATAATAACTTTGTTAGACAAAAGGTTTTTCTCCGGCAGGCCCTGGAAGTCAGAGGTACTAGCTGTTGCAGATGTTAGGTTTGTACCAGCAGGCCCTGCAATTCAGAGGTTCTAACTGTGGCAGATATTAGGTAGGCTCCGGCAGGCCCTGTAAGTCAGTGTTGCTAGCTGGGGCAGGTATTAGTTTGGCACCGACAGGCCCTGAAAGTCAGAGGTACTTGCTGTGGCAGGCATTAGGTTGGCACCGGCAGGCACTCAAGTCAGAAGTTCTAGGTGTGGTAGATATAAGGTTGGAACCGGCATGCTCTGCAAGTCAGAGGTACTAGCTTTGGTAGATATTAGGTTGGCACCTGCAGGCAGTGCAAGTCAGAGGTAATAGCTAAGGTTAGCTTTGGGTTGGCTCCGTCAGGGCCTGCAAGTGAGAAGTACTAGCTGTGGCAAGCATTAGGTTCTCACCGGCAGGCCCAGCAAGTCAGAGGTACTAGCTGGGGCAGGCATTATGTTATCACCGTCAGGCCCTGCAAGTCAGGGGTACTAGCTCTGGCAAGCATTAGGTTGGCACCGGCAGGTCCAGCAAGTCAGAGGTACTAGCTGTGAAAGATATTATTTTAGTACCGGCAGGCACTGCAAGTCAGATATACTAGTTGTGGCAGTCATTAGGTTGGCACCGGCAGGCTCTGATATTCAGAGGTACTAGCTGTGGAAGATATTAGGTTGGCACCGGAAAGCCCTGCAAGTCAGAGGTACTCTGTGTGGCAGATATTAGGTTGTCACCGGCAGGCCCTTCAAGTAAAAGATGCTAGTTGTTGCAGATATAAGGTTGGCACCTGCAGGACCTGCAAGTCAGAGCTAAAAGCTGTTCCAGATATTAGGTTGGCACCGGCAGGCTCTGCAAGTCAGAGGTACTAGCTGTGGCAGATATAAGTTTTTCACCGACAGGTCCTGCAAGTAAGAGGTACTAGCTGTGGTAGATATTAGATTGGCAGCGACAGGCCCTGCAAGTCAGAAGTACTAGCTGTGGCAGGCATTAGGTTGGAAGTATTGAAGTGTAGGATTACCACTAAAAAGTTCTGTAATAAATACATCCCAGAATCGACAAATGAGACACATTTGTCCTATAGATCTGAATTGAACTGTTGTCATATTTCTTAAAAGTATTGTAGTTATTACAATATTAAAGGACAATCAGATACATGCGTATTTCCTAACAGAATTTAAGTGACAGCAAACCTAAAAGTTTTGTAATAAATGCAATCCTGTAAACACAAAAAAGTTACATGAGGCATATATAGCTGAATTGAACTGTTGTGATCATTCTAAAGCAAATCGTAGTTATTACATTCTTGTATGGACAATTAGTTACATGCGTTCTTCTCAGAAGTATTGAAGTGTAGGTATACAACTCAAAAGTTTTATAATAAATATATCCCAAAAACGACAATAGAAATACATATGTGCTAAAATGCTGAATTGAACTGTTGTCATCTTTCTTAAGCGATTTGTAGTTTTTACACTCTTGTAAGGACAATAAGGTTAATGCATACTTTCTGGCAGAATTTATGTGTAGGCAAACAACTTAAAAGTTTTGTAATAAATGCATCCCAGAAACGAAAAATGAGTTACATGAGTCCTATACAGCTGAACTTAACAGTTGTCATTATTCTTAAGCGAAGTGTAGTTATAAGATTCTTGTAAGGACAGTTAGATAAATGCGTTCTGCCTAAGAGATATGAAGATTAGACATACCACTAAAAAATTTTGTAATAAATGCATCCCACAAACGACAAATGAGATACATTTGTCCTATATTGCTGAATTGAACTGTTGTCATTATTCTTAAGCAAATTAAATTTTTAGGCTCTTCTAAGGACAATTAGATGCATGGATACTTCTTAGAAGTATTGAAGTGTAAGCATTCCTCTCAAAAGTTTGATATAAATGCATCCCAGAATCGACAATTGAGATACATGTGACCTATATAGCTGAATTGAACTGTTGTCACCTTTCTTCAAGGTATCCTAGTTATTACATTATTTAAGGACAATAAGATACATGCGTACTTCCCAGCAGAATTGATGTGTAGGCATATCACTTAAAAGTTTTGTAATAAATATGACCCAAAAACGACAAATGAGATACATGTGTCCTATATAGCTGAATTGAACTGTTGTCATCATTCTTAAGCAAGTCGTAGTTATTACATTCCTGTAATGACAATTAGTTGCTTGGGTACTTCTTAGAAGTATTGAAGTGTAGGCATACCACTAAAAAGTTTTTTAATAAATATATCCCAGGAACGACAATAAAGATACACGTGTCAAAAAT
The DNA here is from genome assembly GCA_029891345.1 of Dryococelus australis. Taxonomy (NCBI): domain Eukaryota; kingdom Metazoa; phylum Arthropoda; class Insecta; order Phasmatodea; family Phasmatidae; genus Dryococelus; species Dryococelus australis. Next base: position 127,339,476 of record CM057003.1, read on the forward strand.
ACCTGAATTGAAATTTTGAAATCTTGTAGTTTTTACACTGTTCTTCTAGGTAGCATGCATGTATCTTATTGTCCTTAAATAATGTAATAACTACGATTCCTTTAAGAAAGTTAACAACAGTTCAATAAAACTATAAAGTAATCATTTATCTCAATTGTTGATTCTGGGATGCATTTATTATAAAACTTTTGAGATGTATGCTTACACTTAAATACATCTAAAAAGAACCCATGAAACTAATTGTCCTTACCAGATTGTAAAAACTTCAATTTGCTGAAGAATAATGACATCAGTTCATTTCAGCTATATAGGTCCCATGTATCTCATTTGTCGTTTCTGGGATAGATTTATTACAAAACTTTCAGTGGTATGCCAACACATCAATTGCGTTCGGAAGTACTCATGTATCTAATGTCCTTACAAGAATGTAATACCAACAAATCGCTTTAGAAGGTTAACAACAGTTCAATTCAACTATATATGCCTCATGTAACTCGTTTTTTTTTTGGGATGCATTTATTACAAAACTTTTAAGTTGTATGCCGGCACTTCTATTCTGTACGGTATTACGCATGTATATTATTGTCCTTAAATAACGTAATAACTACAATTTCTTTAAGAAAGATGACAACAGTTCTATTCAGCTATTTAGCACACATGTATCACATTAGTCATTTCTGGGATGCATTTATTACAAAACTTTACAGTGGTATGACTACACTATAATCTGGTAGGAAGTACGCATGTATCTTATTGTCCTTACGAGACTGTAAAAACTACAATTCGCTTAAGAAAGATGACAACATTTCAATTCAGCTATTTAATACACATGTATCTCTATTGTCGTTCCTGGGATATATTTATTACAAAACTTTTTTGTGGTAAGCGTACACTTCTATTCTGCTAGGTAGTATGCATGTATCTTATTGACCTAAATATATTGTATTAAATACAATACCTTTAAGAAATATTCAACAGTTCAATTCAACTCTATACGACACAAGTATCTCATTTGTCGTTTATTGGATGCATTTATTATAAACTTTTTAGTGGTTTGCCTACATTTCAAAACTCCTAAGAAGTATGGATGTAACTAATTGTCCTAACAACAATGTTCTATTTGTTCTTACAAGAGTAAAAAACTTCAATTTGCTTAAGAATGATGACAACTGTTCGATTCAGCTCTATAGGACACATGTATCTCAATTGTCGTCTCTGGGGATATATTTATTACAAAACTTTTAAGTGGTATGCCGACACTTCAATTCTGTTATGATTTACGCATGTATCTTATTTGTATAAAAATATTATAATAACTACAATACCTTTAAGAAATATGACAAAAGTTCAATTCAGCTGTTCAATCTCATTTGTCGTTTCTCGGGTGCATTTATTACAAAACGTTTTAGTATTATGCCTACACTTCATATCTCAAAGGAAGTACGCATGTATCTAACTGTGATTACAAGAATCATATAACTTCACTTCGCTTAAGAATAATGACTACAGTTCAATTCAACTATATAGGACTCATGTAACTCATTTGTCATTTCTGGGAAGTATTTAATACACAACTTTTGAGTGGTATGCCTACACTTCAATACTCCTAAGAAATACGCATGTTCTAATTGTCCTTACAACAATGTAATAACTACAATTAGCTTAAGAAGGATGACAACAGTTCAATTCAGCTATATATGCCACATGAAACTTTTTTTTTGTGTCTGGGATGCATTTATTACAAAACTTTTAAGTGGTATGCCTACACTTGAATACTCAAAAGAATTACGCATATATCTATTTGTCCTTACAAAAATGTGATAACTACAATTCGCTTAAGATAGATTAAGACATTTCAATTCAGCTATATAGGAAACATGTATCTCTTTTGTCGTGTCTGGGATATATTTATTACAAAACATTTAATTGGTATGCCTACACATCAATTCTGCTACGAAGTACGCATGTATGTTATTGTTCTAAAATATTGTAATAACTTCAATACCTTTAAGAAATATTACAACAGTTCAATTCAGCTCTATAAGACACATGTATCTCATTTGTCATTATGGGATGCATTTATTAGAAAACTTTTTAGTGGTATGCCTACACTTAAACTCTGCTAAGAAGTACGCATGTATCTAATGTAATTACAAGAATGTATTAACAACTATTCGCTTGAGAAGGATGAAAACACTTCGATTCAGCTGTATAGGACACATGTATCTCATTAGTCAATTCTGGGAAGTATTTATTACACAACATTTGAGTGGTATGCCTACACTTCAATACTTCTAAGAAGTAAGCATGTATATAATTGTCCTTACAAGAATGTAATAACTACTATTTGCTTATACAATGATAACATATCAAATCAGTTATATAGGACACATGTATCTCAATTGTCGATTCTGGGAGGTTTTTATTACACAACTTTTGAGTGGTATGCCTAAACTACAATACTTCTAAGAAGTATGGATGTAACTAATTGTCCTTACAAGAATGAAATGTCAGCGATTTGATTAGGAATGATGTAAAAAGTTCAATTCAGCGATATAGGAAACATGTACCTTTTTTTGTCGTTATTGGGATAAATTTATTACAAAACTTTTGATTGGTATGCCTACACTTCAATACTTCTAAGAAGTACGCATGTAACTAATTGTCCTTACAAGAATGTAATAATTACGATTTGCTTAAGAATGTTGACACCAGTTCAAATTCAGCTATATAGTACACATGTATCTCAATTGTCGATTCTGGGATGTATTTATTACACAACTTTTGAGTGGTATGCCTACACTTCAATACTTCTAAGGAGTACCCATGCAACTAATTGTCCTAACAAGAATGTAATAACTACGATCTGCTTAAGAATGATAACAAGAGTTTAATGCAGCTATATAGAACACAAGTATCTCATTTGACGTTTTTGGGATATATTTATTACTAAACTTTTGAGTGGTATGCTTACACTTCAATACTTCTAAGAGTTACGCATGTAACTAATTACCCTTACAAGAATGTAATAATTACGATTTGTTTTAGAATGATGATAATAGATTAATTCAGCTATATAGGTCACATGTATCTCAATTGTCGATTCTGGGATGCATTTATTATAAAAATTTTGAGGGTTATGCTTACACTTCAATACTTCTAAAAAGTACGCATGCAACTAATTGTCCTTACAAGAATTTAATAATTACGATTTGCTTAAGAATGATGACAACAGTTCAATTCAGCTATATAGAACACATGTATCTCATTTGTCCTTTTTGGGGTATATTTATTACAAAACTTTGGAGTGGGATGCATACACTTCAATACTTCTAAGAAGTACGCATGTAACTAATTGTCCTTACAAGAATGTAATAACTACGATTTACTTAAGAATTATAACAACAGTTCAATTCAGCTATATAGGACACATGTATCTCAATTGTCGATCCTGGGATGTATTTATTACACAACTTTTGAGTGGTATGCCTACACTTCAATACTTCTAAGAAGTACCCATGCAACTAATTGTTTTTACATGAATGTAATAACTACGATTTGCTTAAGAGGGAGGACAACAGTTCAATTCAGCTATATAAAACACATGTATCTCATTTGTCGATTCTGGGATGTATTTATTTAAAATCTTTTGAGGGTTATTGTTACACTTTAATACTTCTAAGAAGTGCGCATGCAACTAATTGTCCTTACAAGAATTTAATAACTACGATTTGCTTAAGAATGATGACAACAGTTCAATTCGCAATATAGAACACATGTATCTCATTTGTCCTTTTTGGGGTATATTTATTACAAATATTTTGAGTGGTATGCGTACACTTCAATTCTTCTAAGAGGTACGCATTTAACTAATTGTCTTTACAAGAATGTAATAATTACGATTTGTTTAAGAATGATGACAATAGTTCAATTCAGATAATAGGACACATGTAACTCAATTGTCGATTCTGGGATGCATTTATTATAAAACTTTTGAGGGTTATGCTTACACTTCAATACTTCTAAGAAGTACGCATGCAACTAATTGTCCTTACAAGAATTTAATTACAACGATTTGCTTAAGAATGATGACAAAAGTTCAATTCAGCTATATAGAACACATGTATCTCATTTGTCGTTTTTGCGATCTATTTATTACAAAACTTTTGAGTGGTATGCCTACACTTCAATATTTCTAAGAAGTACACATGTAATTAATTGTCCATACAAGAATGTAATAACTACGATCTGCTTAAGAATGATGACAACAGTTCAATTCAGCTATATAGAACACATGTAACTCATTTGTCGTTTATGGGATATATTTATTACTAAACTTTATGTGGTATGCCTACACTTCAATTCTTCTAAGAGGTACGCATGTAACTAATTGTCCTTACAAGAATGTAATAATTACGATTTGTTTTAGAATGAGACAATAGTTTAATTCAGCTATATAGGACACAAGTTTCTTAATTGTCGATTCTGGGATGCATTTATTATAATACTTTTGAGGGTTATGCTTACACTTCAATACTTCTAAGAAGTACGCATGCAACTAATTGTCCTTACAAGAATTTAATTACAACGATTTGCTTAAGAATGATGACAAAAGTTCAATTCAGCTATATAGAACACATGTATCTCATTTGTCCTTTTTGGGGTATATTTATTACAAATATTTTGAGTGGTATGCCTACACTTCTATACTTCTAAGAAGTACACATGTAATTAATTGTCCATACAAGAATGTAATAACTACGATCTGCTTAAGAATGATGACAACAGTTCAATTCAGCTATATAGAACACATGTATCTCATGTGTCCTTTTGGGGTATATTTATTACATAACTTTTGAGTGGTATTCCTACACTTCAATTCTTCTAAGAGTTACGCATGTAACTAATTGTCTTTACAAGAATGAAATAAATACGATTTGTTTTAGAATGATGACAATAGTTCAATTCAGTTATATAGGACACATGTATCACAATTGTCGATTCTGGAATGCATTTATTATAAAACTTTTGAGGGTTATGCTTTCACTTCAATACTTCTAAGAAGTACGCATGCAACTAATTGTCCTTACAAGAATTTAATAACTACGATTAGCTTAAGAATGATGACAACAGTTCAATTCATCTATATAGAACACATGTATCTCATTTGTATTTTTTTGGGGTATATTTATTACAAAACTTTTGAGTGGTATGCCTACACTTCCAAAAATTCTAAGAAGTACACATGTAACTAATTGTATTTACAAGAATGAAATAACTACGGTTTGCTTAAGAATTATAACAACAGTTCAATTCAGCTATATAGGACACATGTATCTCAATAGTCGATCCTGGGATGTATGAATTACACAACTTTAGAGTGGTATGCCTACACTTCGATTCTTCAGGAAGTACGCATGTAATTTATTGTCCTTTCAAGAATGTTATAATTACGATTAGTATAAGAATGAAGAGAACATTTCAATTCAGGTATTTAGGACACATGTATCTCAATTGTATATTCTGGGATGCATTTATAATAAAACTTTTTAAGGGGTATGCCTACACTTCATTACTTCTAAGAAGTACGCATGCAACTAATTGTCCTTACAAGAATTTAATAACTACGATTTGCTTAAGAATGATGACAACAGTTCAATTCAGCTATATAGAACACATGTATTTCATTTGTCCTTTTTGGGGTATATTTATTACAAAACTTTTGAGTGGTATGCCTACACTTCAATACTTCTAAGATGTACACATGTAACTAATTGTCCTTACAAGAATGTAATAACTACTATCTGCTTTAGAATGATAACAACAGTTCAATTCATCTATATAGGACACATGTATCTCAATATCGATTATTGGATGTTTTTATTACCTAACTTTTGAGTGGTATGCCTACACTTCAATACTTCTAAGAAGTACCCATGCAACTAATTGTCCTTACAAGAATGTAATAAGTACGATTTGCTTAAGAATGATGACAACAGTTCATTTCAGCTATATAGAACTCATTTATCTCCGTTGTCGTTTTTGGGATCTATTTATTACAAAACTTTTGAGTTGTATGCCTACACTTCAATACTTCTAAGATGTACACATGTAACTAATTGTCCTTAACAGAATGTAATAACTACGATCTGTTTAAGAATGATAACAACAGTTCAATTCAGCTATATAGAACACATGTATCTCAATATCGATTCTGGGATTTATTTTTACCTAACTTTGAGTTTTATGCCTACACTTCAAACTTCTAAGAGTTACGCATGTAACTAATTGTCTTTATAAGAATATAATAAGTACGATTTGTTTTAGAATTATGATAATTTTTCAATTCAGCTATATAGTACATATGTATCTCAATTGTCGATTCTGGGATGCATTCATTATAAAACTTTTGAGGGTTATGCTTACAATTCAATACTTCTAAGAAGTACGCATGCAACTAATTGTTCTTTGAAGAATTTAATAACTACGATTTGCTTAAGGATGATGACAACAGTTAAATTCAGCTAATTAGAAAACATGTAACTCATTTGTCGTTTATGGGATATATTTATTACAAAACTTTTGAGTGATATGCCTACACTTCAATTCATCAAAGAGGTACGCATGTAACTAATTGTCCTTACAAGAATGTATTAATTACGATTTGTTTTAGAATGAGACAATAGTTCAATTCAGCTATGTAGGACACGTGTTTCTCAATTGTCGATTCTGGGATGCATTTATTATAATACTTTTGAGGGTTATGCTTACACTTCAATACTTCTAAGAAGTACGCATGCAACTAATTGTCCTTACAAGAATGTAATAACTACGATTTGCTTAAGAATGATAACAACAGTTCAATTCAGCTATATAGGACTCATGTATCTCAATGGTCGATCCTTGGATGTATTTATTATACAACTTTTGTGTGTTGTATGCCTACACTACAATACTTCTAAGAAGTACCCATGCAACTAATTGTCCTTACAAGAATGTAATAACTACGATTTGCTTAAGAATGATAACAACAGTTCAATTCAGCTATATAGGACTCATGTATCTCAATGGTCGATCCTTGGATGTATTTATTATACAACTTTTGTGTGTTGTATGCCTACACTACAATACTTCTAAGAAGTACCCATGCAACTAATTGTCCTTACAAGAATGTAATAACTACGATTTGTTTAAGAATGATGACAACAGTTCAATTCAGCTATATAGAACACATGTATCTCATTTGTCGTTTTTGGGATCTATTTATTACCAAACTTTTGAGTGCTTTGCCTACACTTCAATACTTCTAAGAAGTACACATGTAACTTATTGTCTTTACAAGAATGTAATAACTACGATCTGCTTAAAAATGATAACAACAGTTCAATTCAGCTGTATAGGACACATGTATCTCAATATCGAATATGGGATGTATTTATTACCTAACTTTTGAGTGGTATGCCTACACTTCGATACTTCAGGAAGTACGCATATAATTTATTGTCCTTTCAAGAATGTTATAATTACGATTAGTTTAAGAATGAAGAGAACATTTCAATTCAGCTATATAGAACACATGTATCTCTTTTGTCGTTTTTGGGATAAAATTTATTACAAAACTTTTGAGTGGAATGCCTACACTTCAATTCTTCTAAGCGGTACGCATGTAAATAATTGTCCTTACAATAATGTTATAATTACGATTTGTTTTAGAATGAAGATAATAGTTCAATTCAGCTATATAGGACACATGTATTCAATTGTCTATTCTGTGATGCATTTATTATAAAACTTTTGAGGGTTATGCTTACACTTCAATACTTCTAAGAAGTTCGCATGCAACTAGTTGTCCTTACAAGATTTTAATAACTACGATTTACTTAAGAATGATTTCAACAGTTCAATTCAGATATATAGAACACATGTATTTCATTTGTCCTTTTTGGGGTATATTTATTACAAAACTTTTGAGTGGTATGCCTACACTTCAATACTTATAAGAAGTTCACATGTAACTAATTGTCCTTACAAGAATGTAATAACTACTATCAGCTTTAGAATGATAACAACAGGTCAATTCAGCTTATAGGACACATGTATCTCAATATCGATTATGGGATGTATTTATTACCTAACTTTTGAGTGGAATGCCTACACTTCAATACTTCTAAGAAGTACCCATGCAACTAATTGTCCTTACAAGAATGTTATATGTACTATTTGCTTAGAAATGATGACAATAGTTTAATGCAGCTATATAGAACACATGTATCTCATTTGACGTTTTTGGGATATATTTATTACTAAACTTTTGAGTGGTTGCCTACACTTCAATACTTCTAAGTTTTACGGATGTAACTAATTACGTTTACAAGAATGTAATAATTACGATTTGTTTTAGAATAATGATAATAGTTCAATTCATCTATATAGGAAACATGTATCTTAATTGTCGATACTGGGATGCATTTATTATAAAACTCTTGAGGGTTATGCTTACACTTCAATACTTCTAAGAAGTATGCATTCAACTAATAGTCCTTACAAGAATTTAAAACTACGAATTGCTTAAGAATGATGACATCAGTTCAATTCAGCTATATAGAACACATGTATCTCATTTGTCCTTTTTGGGGTATATTTATTACAAAACTTTTGAGTGATATGCCTACACTTCAATACTTCTAAGAAGTACACATGTAACTAATTGTCCTTACAAGAATGTAATAACTACGTATTGCTTAAGAATTATAATAATAGTTCAATTCAGCTATATAGGACACATGTATCTCAATTGTCGATCCTGGGATGTATTTATTACACAACTTTTGAGTGGTATGCCTACACTTCGATACTTCAGGAAGTACGCATGTAATTTATTGTCCTTTCAAGAATGTTATAATTACGATTAGTTTAAGAATGAAGAGAACATTTCATTTTCATCTATATAGGACACATGTATCTCAATTGTAGATTCTGGGATGCAATAATAATAAAACTTTTGAAGGGTATGCTTACACTTCAATAATTCTAAGGAGTAACCATTCAACTAATTGTCCTAACAAGAATGTAATAACTTCGATTTGCTTAAGAATGATGACACAGATCAATGCATCTATATAGAACACATGTCTCTCATTTGTCGTTTTTGGGATATATTTATTTCAAACCTTTTGAGTGGTATTTCTACACTTCAATTCTTCTAAGAGGTACGCATGTAACTAAATGTCCTTACAAGAATGTAATTTTTACGATTTGTTTTAGAATGATGACAATATTTCTATTCAGCTATATAGGACACATGTACCTCAATTGTCGATTCTGGGATGCATTTATTATAAAACTTTTGAGGGTTATTCTTACACTTCAATACTTATAAGAAGTACGCATGCTACTAATTGTCCTTTCAAGAATTTAATAACTTCGATTTGCTTAAGAATGATAACAACAGTTCAATTCAGCTATATAGAACACATGTATCTCATTTGTCCTTTTTGGGGTATATTTATTACAAAACTTTTGAGTGGTATGCCTACACTTCAATACTCCTTAGAAGTACACATGTAACTAATTGTCCTTACAAGAATGTAATAACTATTATCTGCTTTAGAATGATAACAACAGTTCAATTCAGCTATATAGGACACATGTATCTCAATATCGATTCTGGGATATTTTTATTACATAACTTTTGAGTGGTATGCGTACACTTCAATACTTCTAAGAGTTACGCATGTAACTAATTGTCTTTACAAGAATGTAATAAATACGATTTGTTTTAGAATGATGATAATAGTTCAATTCAGCTATATAGGACACATGTATCTCATTTGTCCTTTTTGGGATCTATTTATTACCAAACTTTTGAGTGCTTTGCCTACACTTCAATACTTCTAAGAAGTACACATGTAACTAATTGTCCTTACAAGAATGTGATAACTATGATCTGCTTAAAAATGATAACAACAGTTCAATTCAGCTATATAGGACACATGAATCACAATATCGAATATGGGATGTATTTATTACCTAACTTTTGAGTGGTATGCCTACACTTCGATACTTCAGGAAGTACGCATGTAATTTATTGTCCTTTCAAGAATGTTATAATTACGATTAGTTTAAGAATGAAGAGAACATTTCAATTCAGCTATATAGGACATATGTATCTCAATTGTAGATTCTGGGATGCATTTATAATAAAACTTTTGAATGGTATGCTTTCACTTCAATACTTCTATGAATTACGCATGCAACAAATTGTCCTTACAAGAATGTAATAACTACGATTTGCTTATGAATGATGACAACAGTTCAATTCAGCTATATAGAACACATGTATCTCAATCATTTGTCGTATTTGGGATAATTATTAAAAACTTTTGAGTGTATGCCTACAGTTCATACTTCTAAGATATACGCATGTAAATAATTGTCCTTACAAGAATGTCATAACTACGATTGCTTAAGAATGATGACAACAGTTTAATTCAGCTTTATAAAACACATGTACTCATTTGTCGTTTTTGGGATATATTTATTATAAAACTTTTGAGTTGTATACTACACTTCAATACTTCTAGAAGAACGCATGTAACTATTGTCCTTACAAGAATTGTAATAACTACGATTTGCTTAAAATGATGAAAGTTCAATTCAGTTATATAGAACACATTTACTCATTTGTGTATTTGGGTTGAAATTTATTAAAAAATTTGAGTGGTATGCCTACAGTTCAATACTTCTAAGATATACGCATGTAAATAATTGTCCTTACAAGATGTAAAAACTACGATTTGCTTAAGAATGATGACAACAGTTTAATTCAGTTATAAAACACATGTTACACATTTGTCGTTTTTGGGAATATTTATTATAAAACTTTTGAGTTGTATACCTACACTTCATACTTCGAGAAGAACGCATGTAAATAATTGTCCTTACAAGAATGTAATAACTATGATTTGCTTAAGAATGATGACAATGTTCAATTCAGTTATATAGAACACATGTTACTCATTTGTCGTTTTGGATATAATTTATTACAAACTTTGAGTGTATCCACACTTAATACTTCTAAGATTACGCATGTAATAATTGTCTTACAAGAATGTAATAACTTCGATTTGCTTAAGAATGATGCAACAGTTTAATTCAGTATATAAAACACATGTTACTCATTTGTCGTTTTGGGAATATTTATTATAAACATTTGAGTGGTAAGCCTACAGTTCATACTTCTAAGAAACGCTGTAAATAATTGTCCTTACAAGAATGTAATAACTATGATTTGCTTAAGAATGATGACACAGTTCAATTCAGTTATATAGAACACATGTTACTCATTTGTCGTATTTGGTTATTTATTAAAACTTTTGAATGATAATGCCTACGTTAATACTTCTAAGATTACCATGTAAATAATTGTCTTACAAGAATGTAATAATTCGATTTGCTTAAGAATGAGCAACGTTTAATTCAGCTATATAAAACACATGTTACCATTTGTCGTTTTTGGGATATATTTATTATAAAACTTTTGAGTTGTATACCTACACTTCATACTTCAGAAGAACGCATGTAACTATTGTCCTTACAAGATGTAATAACTACGATTTGCTTAATAATGATGACGACAGTTCAATTCAGTTATATAGAACACATGTTACTCATTTGTCGTATTTGGGTTGAATTTAATTACAAAACTTTTGAGTGGTATGCCTACAGTTCAATACTTCTAAGATATACGCATAAAATAATTGTCTTACAAGAATGTATAACTTCGATTTGCTTAAGAATGATGACAACAGTTAATTCAGCTATATAAAACATGTTACTCATTTGTCGTTTTTGGATATATTTATTATAAAACTTTTGAGTGTATACTACACTTCAATACTTTAGAAGACGCATGTAACTATTGTCCTTACAAGAATGTAATAATGATTTGCTAAGAATGATGGCAATGTTAATTCAGTTATATAGAACACATGTTACTCATTTGTCGTTTTGGGTTGAATTATTAAAAACTTTTGAGTGTATGCCTACAGTTCAATACTTTAAGAATACGCATTAAATAATTGTCCTTACAAGAATGTAATAACTAGATTTGCTTAAGAATGATGACAACAGTTCAATTCAGCTATATAAACACATGTTACTCATTTGTCGTTTTGGGATATATTTAATAAAACTTTTGATGTTTACATACACTTCAATACTTCTAGATGATACGCATGTAAACTAATTGTCTTTACAAGAATGTAATACTTCGATTTGCTTAAGAATGAGACAACTGTTTAATTCAGTATATAAACACATGTTACTCATTTGTCGTTTTGGGATATTTATTTAAAACTTTTGGTGTATACCTACACTTCATACTTCTAAGAAGACGCATGTAATAATTGTCCCTTACAAGAATGTATAACTCGATTTGCTTAAAATGATGACAACAGTTTAATTCAGCTAATAGAAACACATGTTACTCATTTGTCGTTTTGGGATATATTTATTATAAAACTTTTGAGTTGTTTACCTACACTTCAATACTTCTGAGAAGAACGCATGTAACTATTTCCTTACAAGATGTAATAACTACGATTTGCTTAAGAATGATGACACAGTTCAATTCAGTTTATATAGAACACATGTTACTCATTTGTCGTATTTGGGTTGATTTATTACAAACTTTTGAGTGGATATGCCTACAGTTCAATACTTCTAAGATATACGCATGTAAATAATTGTCCTTACAAGAATGTAATAACTACGATTTGCTTAAGAATGATGACAACAGTTAATTCAGTATATAAACACATGTTACTCATTTTGTGTTTTTGGGATATATTTATTATAAAACTTTTGAGTTGTATACCTACACTTCAATACTTCTGAGAAAACGCATGTAACTATTGTCCTTACAAGATTGTAATAACTATGATTTGCCTAAGAATGATGACAACAGTTCAATTCAGTTATATAGAACACATGTTACTCATTTGTCGTATTTTGGTGATATTTAATTACAAAACTTTTGAGTGGTATGCCTACAGTTCAATACTTCTAAGATATACGCATGTAAATAATTGTCCTTACAAGAATGTAATAACTATCGATTTGCTTAAGAATGATGACAACAGTTTAATTCAGCTATATAAAACACATGTTACTCATTTGTCGTTTTTGGGATATTTATTAAAACTTTTGAGTTGGTATCCTACACTTCAATACTTCTAAGAAGAACGCATGTAAACTATTTGTCCTTACAAGAATGTAATAACTAATGATTTGCTTAAGAATTATGACAACAGTTCAATTCAGTTATATAAAACACATGTTACTCATTGTCGTTTTGGGTATATTTATTACAAACTTTGGTGTATCCTACAGTTCAATACTTCTAAGAATACGCATGTAAATAATTGTCCTTACAAGAATGTAATAACTACGATTTGCTTAAGAATGATGACAACAGTTCAATTCAGCTATATAGAACATATGTTACTCATTTGTCGTTTTTGGGATATATGTAATATAAAATTTTTGAAATGTATACATACACTTTAATACTTCTAAGATGTACGCATGTAACTAATTGTCTTTACAAGAATGTAATCAATTCGATTTGTTTAAGAATGAGGATGATGACAACAGTTAATCACTATATAAAACAAAGTTACTCATTGTCGTTAAGGGATATATTTATTAAAACTTTGAGTGTATACTTACACTTCAATACTTCTGAGAAGAACGCATGAACTATTTTCTTACAAGATTGTAATACTATGATATGCTAAGAATGATGACAACGGTTTAATCAGTTATATAGAACACATGTTATTCATTTGTCGTATTTGGGTGTATTTATTTCCAATCATTTGAGTGTATGCCTACAGTTCAATACTTCTAAGATATACGCATGTAAATAATTGTCCTTACATGAATGTAATAACTATGATTTTTAAGAAGAGACAACAGTTCAATTCAGCTATATAGAAACATGTTACTTATTTGTCGTTTTTGGATATATTTATTAAAACTTTTGAATGTATACTACACTTTAATACTTCTAAGATGTACGCATGTAACTAATTGTCTTACAAGAATGTATAAATCGATTGCTTAAGAATGAGTCAACTGTTAATTCAGCTATATAAAACACATGTTAAAATTTGTGTTTTTGGGATTATTTATTATAAAACTTTGTGTTGTATAACTACACTTCAATACTTCTAAGAAGAAGGCATGTAACTATTGTCCTTACAATAATGTAATAACAACGATTTGCTTTATAGATGACGACAGTTCAATTCAGTTATATAGAACACATGTTACTCATTGTCGTATTTGGGTTATTTATTATAAAACTTTTGAGTGGTATGCCTACAGTTCAATACTTCTAAAGATTACGCATGTAACATAATTGTCCTTACAAGAATGTAATAACTACGATTTGCTTAAGAATGATGACAACAGTTAATTCAGCTATATATAAACACATGTTACTCATTTGTCGTTTTGGGAAAATTTATTAAAAACTTTTGAGTTGTAACCTCACTTCAATACTTCTAAGATTACGCATGTAACTAATTGTCCTTACAAGAATGTAATAACTACGATTTGCTTAAAATGATGACACAGTTTCAATTCAGTTATATAGAACACATGTTACTCATTTGTCGTTTT